>JAIMZG010000851.1:0-29156 GCA_020466075.1 Colletotrichum coccodes
TTCCAACCTTACCCTCCCCCTCCCTCAATCATATTCTTGGGCCTCACAAAACAGAGCGGTAGATTCGGACACTTCACCCACCACCGCCTCTCACTCAGAAACACTCCTCTGTTTTTGCTTTCCCTCTAGTCTGTGTCTTTTCTACCCAACACGTTCACCTGCAACATCGACAAGATGGGCTCCCAATCCAGCGAAACCCCGGCGCTCGCCACGAACCCCAAGTTCATCTTCTTCACCGACTTTGACGGCACCATCACGCTCGAGGACTCCAATGACTTCCTCACCGACAACGTCGGCTACGGCTACGAGAACCGCCGCGCCGGCAACCTGCTCGTGCTCGAGGGCAAGAAGCACTTCCGCGACAGCTTCCAGGAGATGATGGACTCGGTCAAGATGCCCTTCGACCAGTGCATCGAATACCTCAAGGCCAACGTCAAGCTCGACCCCGTCTTCAAGGAGTTCTACCACTGGTGCCGGGAGAACAACGTGCCCGTGGTCATCATCTCGGGCGGCATGCGGCCCATCATCCGCGCGCTGCTCGTGCAGTGGCTCGGCGAGGCCGAGGTCGACGGCCACATCCAGATCGTCAGCAACCAGGTCGCCGCCCGCGAGGGCAAGGCCAGCATCGACGAGGAGGGCGGCTGGAGGATCGTCTACCACGACGACAGCATCCACGGCCACGACAAGTCGATCGAGCTGCGCAAGTACTCGTCGCTGCCCCAGCGGCCCGTCATGTTCTACGCCGGCGACGGGGTCTCTGACCTTTCGGCCGCGCGCGAGACCGACTTGCTGTTCGCCAAGCGCGACAAAGGTAAGTTTTCCCAGGCTGTACCCCGCCCCCGCCCCCGCCATCGCCGGCCCCGGCGCCTCGTCCGGTGTCGGCGCTTCGATCGAATTGACTTCATGAGCCATGTAGAGGGATGCTGACAGCTGGGCAGATCTCGTCGCGTACTGCGAAAAGGAGGGCATCTCCTTCGTCACCTTCAACGACTTCTCCGACATCCTGGAAACGGTCAAGAAGATTGTCGAGGGCAAGGTGAGCGTCAAGGACGCCGCGCGGGGACGCATCCACTAGACGATTGACGATACGCGAGACGCGCACAACTAGACGTTTACAGATCTAGAGGAGAGCCAAAAGAGGAGGGATTGATACCTATACAGCGAGACTTGAGGTTCGGGCTTTTTTTTCTTCATTGTTTTCATGATAGATATAGACATAGACTGGGTCTACAGGGATATATCACGGGCAATACCACGTTGTTTTTGACGACAAAACTGACACCAGTCGGACTCGGTTTTGTTTTGGCATGGCTGAATTGCCAGCTGAACTTTCCCCATCTTTTCTCCTGCCCGCAGCAGGCAGTCCGACTTCGTTAATGCGTATCCCGAAGCCTGTACTGCTACGCCCATCCATACATCCCCAGCACCGACAGGCTTATCGATCACGAGGAACCCAAAAGGGGGGAGACTGTCCTTTTCAACCGTTCAGAGGCATCTCGGGGGATCCTCAATGGCCAAGCCTAGACATCGTGCTCCCAGACAACCACTATCTTAGCCACTTCTCACTCGTACTTTTCTTACTTGGGAGCTTTTGTTTCTTCACATTGCTTCCTTGTCTTACTCGGACCTCTTTCTGCCGTGAGGCACACCATACCACGACGCCATCATGACGGCAAACAGCCCAATGGCAATAGGATGTAGCACCCACGTGCCTGCCGCCTCCGCGATAAGACCCGTCATAAACGGAGCCACCGCGCCGCCGGAGCTCCCAAAGGCGCTGATGACACCCATGCCGCTGGACCTCATCTGCCTCGTCATCCCCCTCATGAACACCGCCGCGGCACAGGGGTAAATCGGCCCCAGCAGCAGACCAACGATGGCGACCGACACCGCGGGCCCGACGACGTTCGGGACCCACCACACGAGCAGCTGGAACACGGCGGCGCCGACGGTGGCGAGGACGACGAACAGCTTCTCGCCGACGCGGTGGGCCGGGTGCGACAGGCACAGCCGGCCGATGGTGATGCCCGCCCAGAAACCCGCCGTGACGTAGCCCACCGAGTCCGGGTCCCCGCCGCGCACGGTGATGAGGAAAGAGATGACCCAGCCCGAGATGGAGACCTCGGCGCCCTGGTAGGCGAAGATGAAGAGCGCGCCCAGGAAGACGACGCGGGCCTTGAGGGCGGAGAACATGCTGAGGAGCTGGGTGCCCGAGTCGGCGGCGGCGGCCTCTTGGGCGGGGTTCGGCTGGGACCCCGCGGGGAGGTCGCGCTCGTAGTTCCAAAAGGTCCAGGTCGAGAAGGCGCCGTTGAAGACCGCCAGCCCGAGGGGGATGATGTAGTACGTGCTCCAGCGGGCGCGGGCGGACGTCACCAGCGCCGTGGCGATGAGGGGCCCGACGGTGCCGCCCGCGCCGTAGGCGCCGTGCAGGAAGCCGAGGGCGGTGGTGGCCTCGCGCAGGGAGCCGCAGAAGACGTTGTTGACGGCGAGGGTGAGGGACATGCCGAAGCCGATCATGAAGAAGGAGACGACGATCGCGGGGAAGGGCGCCTGGGCGAGGATGGGCGCGTAGGCGAGGGTGATGACGGTCTGGGCCAGGGCGAGGAGGCGGGCGCGGCCGAGGCGGAGGCGCAGGGACTCGAGGAAGACGGCGCCGAAGATGAAGCCGAAAGCGTTGCCAATGAAGATCAGAGAGACGATGGCGTAGCGATGTCGTAGTACCTGGCGGTGTTAGTCTTTTGGCGCGACCATCACACGGCAAGGCAGCGAGGCGGGGGACGCACTTCTCAAGGTAGGGGATGAGGGCACCAGGGGCGCTGTCGTTGAGGCCGTTGCCAAAGTTCATGAGGCACGACGCCGCGAGACGGTAGCGGTTCATGTGGGGATCCGAGATGCTCTGCAGGGTCTCGAAGGCCGCCGGGCTCGAGGGCCGGCTCATCTCAACGTCGCTGCCCGAGGCGGGCGGCCGGGACGGCGACTGGCCCCCCGGAGCGTTGGTGATGCTGCCGCCGCCCGTTTGTCGGTGGTGCCCCCGGTGTTGTTGGCGGCTGCGGCGTCGATGCGGGAGAGCTCGATCGAGGACCCGTCGCGTTGGGGCGCGCCGGGATAGGTTCGCGGAACGGCCTTGGCGGGGGCGGCGGGCAGGAGAGGGGGGTCATTGTCGCGGTCGCGGGATTCTACCCCGATGAGGGTCCTGAACGTTGTAGCATCCATTGCGGATGTGAATGAGAGAACCGGGTGGCCGATTCTAGAGTGAGAGCATGGGCGGGATTGAGATGGCGGAGAAAGAGTGAGAAGCACGAGAGACGAGATGCCGGGGTCGATATATAGATATGAGGTTGGCAGGCTAACGTAGGTGGAACACGAGGCAAGGTAAGCGGTGGTACACAATTAGGTAGTCCGACGAAGACTACGACTAACTAGGGGGTCGAGAAAGACGCATTCGCGGAAACCACACGGTAACCGCAGCCACCTGCGGATCCTGTACCGTTCTAGTTCGCGGCCGACGTCCTGCGGGCGTCATTTGGATGGTCGGGGCAGGCAGTCGGGGTCCCTGTGGGAGCTCCAGATGACTCCCACTCGGGGGGCCATCACCCATGAACGGGCGGCGGGATGCAGGGTTCAGAGTGTGCATATTCCCCACCTGGCTAAAAACTTTTAAGAAAAGAAATTGTATTAACAAACGGGTGGCTTCGGCGAGCTGGACTTGGTCTAGCCTCTCACGCTGCCGTGATGAAATAAAACGAGCATATATTTCTGCTTAGGAAGTGGATGTGAGACATGCGGGGGACGGACCGGTTCCGGTCGGCGTGAAATTAAGACGCCGCGACACGCATATCTCTCCGGTCGAAAGACCGTTGCGAACGAAAGGGTTGGACCTCTCGGGCCTGGCCTGGCGTCTTTTTTGTCCCGGGTGACGTTGAATGGTTGATAAGCATCAACGGGGGGAGCTGAGCACCACCACGAGTTGGAGGGATGTTGGTTGGAAACGGGATATGAATTCCAGATGCCGGACACTTGTTCCTGCACGGGCAGCTCCGGGGGATGCGGAGAAGATTCCGCCGATTGGAACTCGGGTCGCCCGTCAGAGTGCGCTGTCAAGCTGGCACCTGGTGGCACGGCTTGAGGATGTACGGCCTGCTCGAAACCTGACAAAGCTGGGAGCATTGCCTAGAATGGAAGCAGCTTCCGCATCTATGTTCTTGAGTATTGGGTTATCAAGGTGTCTGCCGACCCGGACCGGTACGTACCACGTTAGATAGCACTCGACCGGCCCAGACGTCTGCCCCGCGTCCACCCTCCAGAAAAACCACTGACAGGAAAATTACCCCACCATTGTCACTCACCACCAAGAAAAAAAGTTCCCGACGATCCCACACTCCCTTTGCTCGAGAGTTCGACCTTTTTGCCTACCAAAACATGGGACGACCAAAACGCACCGCCCTGCAGGCGGCCGAAGACACCATGATCCCCCCTGACACGCTCGAGAATAACCAGGCCATCGTGCGTGTCGTCAAGGCCGAAGGCAACAACCTGTATTCCTGTGAGCTCCCCAACAAGAAGGACCTGGTTCTCGAGCTGGCGCAGCGCTTCCGCAATACCATTTGGATCAAGCGCGGCGGATACGTGCTGGCCGAGAGATACGACGAGGCCGACGGCCGAGTCATGGGCGAGATCATCAATGTCGTCCGCGACGAGAAGGCCTGGCGCAAGAGGCCCTACTGGTGCGTCTCCTCACATCGCTATGCTTCTTTCTCCCGCATTGACATGTCTGCAGGCCCAAGGAGTTTGCAAAGACCAACACGTACGAGGACGACGACGAATCCGATTCTAATGTCGGCAAGATGCCGCCATCCGACTCCGATGAAGACTATTGATACGGAGGCCGCTTGACGACATACGACCTCCCCAACGTCACCTCTTCTTCGACTCGGGCTTCTCGGCCGGTGCGCCCTCGTCCGCCGTACCGAACCACGTCGCCGCCACCGTGACCGCCATAACGCCCACCACGAATTCCGAGCTCACGTCCGTGCTGGGGTACACGTTCCAGGCCCACTCCTGCACCGCCCAGAGCAGATAGACCACGTAGACGGGCAGGCCGCTGCGCCAGAGGAGGTACGGCGTCGACCAGGCTAGATAGGCGTAGAACTGGTAATGCAGAGACCTGGCGAAGAGGAGTCCCATGACGTTGGCCGAGAGGATCGTCGTGAGAACGTAGCGCGGCGTCACCCGGCTCGCCACCAGGGCCTCTTCCCGCGCCGAGAAGGGAGATTTCCCCTGCAGCATGGCCGGGACCAGCGAGGACAATGGCCGCTGCGCGGGGTTGAGCCACCGGGTAAAGATGAAGACCAGCAGGGCGGATAGATGCATCCCCAGTAGCGCAATAGAAAACGGCTTGCTGAGGAACGTCTCCTCGCCCACAAACCGCCAGTTGACCGTCCACTTGAAGAAGAACTGCCGCGACAGCTCGAAGGCGCGGCCGAGGTATCCCCCCGCGTTGTTCGAGAAGAAGGGCACGCCGATGGCGATCTGAACCTGCGCCATGAGCCACGCCGCGCGCAGGCTGCCGCCGAACCCGCGTCCGAGAAAGAGCACGACGGCCACGGCGGGCAGCACCAGCAGCAGCGACATCTTGATCCCCAAGCCCCAGCTGTACAACACGGCGCCGGGCGTCCATAGGCGTTTCTGAAAGAAGAAGATGGCGAGCCAGAGGAAGAGGGTCGCGAAGCAGTCGTTGAAGCAGCGCAGGACGAAGACGCTGTGGAGGCGCTTGGAGAGGATCAGGAGGGGGAAGATGTAGGGCGGGACCTGCGCAAGGAGATCATTTAGCTTGTTTCTGGTCTTCGAGAAGGATCGCCCGACGCACCTTTGCCTGCCAGTAGCATGCCATCACAACCGCAAGGGTCGCCAAGTAGAGCACCGCGAACAGCTGCTGCGCCAGGAAGATGTTCTTGCCCTCGTCGGTGAGATAGTACAGGCCCGTGTAGGTGTAGACGTGGGCGGCAGGGTAGACGAGGGGGCCGGTGCCGCCCTTGATCTTGGTGTAGTCGCGCTCGCCCGAGACAAACTGGGAGACTTGCTCCATGTAGGCGACCCAGTCGATCTCCGTATCTAGAAGCCGTGTCAGCGATTGACCGCACTCTGGGGCAGGCCGGTTGCTGCTCACAAGGGACCTTCCAGATGATCAGCCCGCAGAGGACCGCGTCCAGCGAAAGGAGGAGAGGGGGGATGGCTTTGGAGAGAGCATGTCGGCCGTTGGCAACGTCTAGAACCAGACGCGTCGCTTGCACGTGGATCGGGGGCGCTTGGTCGGCCATCGTGCGGCTTCGCATGCTATGTTGCGTGGGTTGTGAAGCTTGGTGAGGGACAGGGGAGCTTCTGAAAGCTGTCGCGAACAAGAGGTGCAGGGTCCAAATTGCACCGTGCGCCCTTTATCGCGGGGGAAGATCATACTGTGATGGAAGTGGCATCTCGGTAGTCTTTCAAGACAAACAATGACTATGGCCATTTGACGACAACTCTATAATCATGTCAAATAACTAGTGTCATAACTTGTGTGTAAAAATAAAAATAAAAACAAGTCTTGTATGCAAAAGTCTACAGCTTGCTGGCCCGATCCCAGGAGAAAATCCTCGCTCATCCGCCAACTTCTCCCCCTTCTCCGCGCGGATCTGGTTCACCAACTCGACGACCCTCTCGGCACAACCATACGAACCCTGGTACCCCCATCCAGCGTGACCGTAGTTGTGTATAATAGGCGTTCCGTCTTCGAATGTCGCCTTGTCGGTCTCGATCCTGACGCCGCCCTCGCGGTACGGCCGCAACCCGACGCCGTGGCGAATGATATCCAGCGCCTCGATACCCCTGCCGCCCGTCAAGCCTGGGCTGAGCTCCACGCACCGCTTCATGATGCGATTCGCAATGTTCGGGTCCGGGTTCGGGTCCCAGTTGCCCATGTCGTACGTCCCGCCCAGTATCGTTCCGCCGCCGGCCGCCCGCGTCATCATGTAACACACCTCCGTCGGCCCGTCGTCGGTGCCGGAGATGGTCGCCATCGGCTCGACCTCGTTCCTCACCACCACGACCTGCCCCCTTGCCGGCTGCACCTTCTTGTCTTCCACGCCGCCCAGCTTGCACGCCAGCAGACCCGAACTGTTGACGATGATGTCGGCGGGCTTGCCGGAGTGGTGCAGCGATTTGAGCTCGTGGACGTGCGCGATGACGCCGCGTTTGAAGACGACGCCGTTCTTGCGGCACTGGCCGACGAGCCAGGGGAGGTAGAGCGCCGTGTTGATGCAGACCGAGGTGAATTCGGAGCCCGAGTGGGCGTTTGCGGGGAGCTCGTCCGCGCCCAGGTCGCGGAAGTCGGGGAGGAGGTCGCGGTACCACGGGTCCACGGCGTAGAGGGCGTCGTAGGGGTTGCCCCCGGCCTCGATATCCTTCTTGCGCCTGAAGACTTGACTCTCTGAGAACATGTCAGTTTGAAGTTGCAGAGGGTAATCGGCTGAGGAGGATGACCCACTCTGAAAGTGAATGCCTGCTTCCGGGACCTCGGCTGCCAGACGCTTGAGTTCGGGCCATGTTCGCCTCTCCCATCTGTTATCGAACTCGGGCGCCATGCTGGAAGCCTGTGGTCAGTCTCGGCTTTGTCATGGGGCAGCAAGACTCTTACGGCAAGACGTTGGCGCCGGCCCAAGGCGACGTGTACTCAATGTCGTAGTCTCCCGGCATGTGCTTCGAGATTAGGGTCACGGAGTTGGCTTTGCTCTTGGACAGGAGCAGGGCCGCAGTGAGGCCCGACACGCCGGCGCTGGGTACGGTCAGTGAGTGAGCTTGTGAGGGATACCGAGTTACTTACCCGAGCACAACAATGTTGTTCGTCATGTTGGGATATGTTTACCGACTGATAGCTGCTTCAGCTGTGTGATTGAGACGGACTGGAGTCGGTGGCTGGTAGAGGCTTATATACACATCAGAGTTTCGCAACAGCTGCTCGTGGAAGCCAACTAGCTAGCTGAACAGAACCTTGTCAACCTCGAGACTTGGATGCGTCAACCCAAGATTGTCAAAATCGATAGATGTCGCTCAACGCCTTTTAATGATTTGTTCCACAGTGCATGAAGAATCGCGCCATGTTTATCACCCACTTGGCGGCGGGTTGTCATTTCAGGGCGTCCCCCCTTTCCGCGGGCAACTTGTCCCCACCGCGCCGAGCCGAAAACCGGCGCGGGACCAAGTACTCTGAACTCGCTGGCTTCTTCAGTCACCGCCGGCTACACGGCCATTTGGAGCGGAAAACTGCCGCTTGAACCGCTAGTTGCCTGTATTCTTTTAGGCACCTTTGGCTGGCGCACGTAGATCCCCGACGACACTCTGTGACTCTGATGAGCAGTTATTCTAGGGCGTTGGATCCGGACTAGGGTATACTATAGATGATATCACTGGGTAA
This sequence comes from Colletotrichum coccodes, assembly GCA_020466075.1. NCBI lineage: Eukaryota > Fungi > Ascomycota > Sordariomycetes > Glomerellales > Glomerellaceae > Colletotrichum > Colletotrichum coccodes. Next base: position 8,450 of record JAIMZG010000851.1, read on the forward strand.
GGTGAGGTGGGATGTGCGGCGCATGCCAATTATCGAGCTTTGAGTCTCCCAGGGGGAAGAGCAGGCGTCATATCAGGTGCTTACTTAGACAAGCGTCAAAGATGCTACCACCGGCTATTGTTTGCACATTCCAACATCGACGCTTCGATGAGCAGCATATCAAGTAGGAAAAGGATTAATCAGACATAAGCAGCAGCTGGCGTCAAAAAGTTATAGCTTTGCTCCCAACCTAGACTTGCTTTCTCTCTACCTGAGCTAGTCTGCTCTCCTATAGAATCATTGAGATTTCAATCAGAGTCGAACAAAAAATGTAGAAGTCATCAATCACGGCTCTGGCTCCGCCAATTCAACGTTGCAGCATGTTTCTTCATTGGAGCCCGCCGCGAACCACATCGCAAGCCAGTGTTGCACCGCCCCTAGAATTACGAAATGCCCATTCAAGTATCGCGGTACTTGCCAACACTATCGCTGTTTTCAACAGGCAACCTCAAATGCTTCCAGCATTGCATAAGCCCGAGCAGTGGAGCGTTCAAATTTTGGTATTGAGGTGTGGTATCTTGTATATGGCAGACTCAACATGGAGCTGTAGTTCCTTTTGCTATTTCCTTCCCAACATCGCGGTCTAGATTGGTTTGCGTTACGCCGTCGTCTCATCATCCTTGGTATTGGCGAGGGCCTGGATGGCCTGCTTCAGGGCGGTAGGGTTGGCGCCAACAATCTCCTGGGACTTCTCGCCGTCTTTGAAGAACAGGAAAGTGGGCATGGCACGGATGCCGAGCTCCTGGCTCACATCCGGGACCTCGTCGACATCGATCTTAATGAAGTGGATCTTGCTGTTCGCCTCCTCGTTGGAGAGGCTAGGTTTCGTGACGCATCAGTCATTGCTGTTGCCAGACACCCAACTCGCGGCTAGAAACCACGCGAGTGCGGGATGGGAGACGGGGGATCGACTCACTTGACAAGAATAGGGGCGATGGCCTTGCAGGGACCGCACCAAGTGGCGAAGGCGTCAACAAGAACGTGCTTGTTGGTGGAGATAGCCTGCTTGAACTCCTCGGCGCTGTGCAGAAGTGGCACGTCAGTCGTTGTCGTGAACGTGTTGGCTGACCCGCGCCTTTCTCGATGCAGGATGGCAACGGTGGGCAGAAGAGGAGGAGCAAGAAGCAGTATATGTAACTCACGTGCGAACGTTGTGGACAACCATGTTGGGCGGAGTGGTGTTGAAATTTCTATGAGATGAGGGAAGTGAGGTTCTCGCGATGCGTTGAATGGGACGGAAGAGTCTGAGAGACATGTGGGATGGAAGGAGGGGCACTTGGGTGATGACGCGGGAGGAAATCAGACTAAATACTTTTGGGGGGGCCAAAGGAGGGGAGGAGACCGAGAGTTGTGTGTGGTTGGGCAGGCAATAGGCGTCTGGGAAATGCAAGTAAGACTCGAGCGGGAAAGGGGACAGACAACTCGGTGCTTTGGTGTGGATGTCGTGCGTAACTGCTGCTTCACACAGCCAGAAATAAAAAAAGAGCGTGTACCTTGGACAAGTGACATGGGCTCTGCTAGTAAATTCCTTTCTTGATTTGTCAGGGGCACAGGGTACCGATGACGCGAGATGGGCGCCAGGGGACGTACCGCGGGCAAGATACTTGGCATTTATATGCAATCACCTGCGAACTCCAAGTACCCCTAAGTGGACTTCGCTTTACCCCTCCGGGTCATTCTGCCTTTTCCCCCAACGGCTCGGTCGCCGTCGCCTCAGCTCGGCTGTCGCTGATGATTTCACACCTTCATGTTTAAACAGCCGGTTGACGCTCTTAGTTAATCATACCCGGCTGAATCAGCAAATCTCGGGCATTCGATACTATTCAATTCACGGCCTTTGCTCGGCGATCTCTTGCAAGACTAAATACGTCTTTCCAGCCTATTTTTCTCATCCAGGGACGCTTTTGGCGTAGCCTGAGGCTGAATAACCCATGCCGTGCCCGACTTCCGCTGCAGATCCAACTGTGTAACGCCGGGCTCCTGCGTGTCACAGCGCATGATGATTCCCATCAGCGATTTCCATCCCCAATGAGGCCGATGGCACAAACACATCTTGACCCTAGCCGAGACTCGTTTCCCATCTTCTTGGTTGTCAACTTGACCGCTATCCCGATATCCGAATCTGGCAGGGCTGTTAATTCTGCTGGGGATGTCGTCATCAGCTTACTTACAATCTCTTTGCAGAAGAATTTCATTCAGCCAAGCGCCTGCTGTTCCCGCATCTCTTCGTTTCGTCTCATTTACAAGGTTTCAGTACTGCCCGACGATGAAGTGGTTGCCGCTATCCAAAATCCCTTCAATATCTGAATGTCCCAACCTTCGGGCAAGCTCTCGTGGGGTGCCTTCCAAGCTTTCACAACCGAGTCCCTTTGCAGCATGGGCATACAGCTCGATCAACTCGATGTCGACATCTGACATAGAGTCTGACCGGGGTCTCCCCGAGGAGCAGTACTGATCTGGCTTGGCTCCGCTTTCAAGAAGCAACCTCACCACATCCGAATTTCCAGATATCGTGGCCGCCATGAGAGGGGTCATGCCACAGCCATCTTGCTTGTTGACATCAACACCACGAGATATTATGAGTCGAACCAGTGAGTTTCTACCCCAGAAGCATGCCAAGGGGAAGAAGTCCTTGGCCGAAAAGGCCGCGTCCTCTTGCAGCGTTTCAGTAGCCTCTATGAGCCAGAAACCAAACCTCTCGTCCATAGCGATGACCGATGCCGTCGCTTCAACGTACTTTCGACGAGGCAGACGAACACCCTTGGCCGATAAAAAGAGGAGTAGGTCCACGCTAGCTTCAAAGTTGAGCCCAAACTTGGGTACGAACTTGAATGCTTCATGAACATTACTTCGGGAGCCGATAACCCTTGCCACGACTTTGAGGCAGAAACTCTTCAGCTCGGGCCCCATGTTGGTGTCGTAGTATGCCAGTAATGCCTCGCCAAGAACCTGTTTGGGGTAAGAGATGCCTTCTGTCAGTGCCCTTGCGGTGTCTGAATGGCCAAAAGAGCAGCCAAAAATGAGCGCCTCCCCGTTGTCTCCTGCTGCCCCCATAGCGAACAGCTCACGAATGCTGCAGTGATCGAATCGCTGAGCGGCAGGCAGCAAACCAACAGACGGATCGAGATGATCAGCAGCATCTTGGGGAAGGTGGCCTAGAATCAGAGTCCGGCAACGCGGATGCCCGTTCTCCGTCGCTCGAACCAAGGCCTCCCTGAGATATGGCATCATGTCGTCAACATCCCTTGATCCGCATTCTATGAGGAGTGCTAGAGATTCCTCATGCCCCCCGTTGGCTGCATCCACAATGTACTCCCCGCGAATGAGGAGTCCCTTGTGCACCAGAAGCTCAAGGATAGGGCGGTGATTGAGAGCGGCCTTGGCGAGAGTCTGCTTCTCCGATGGCACTTCGTGCTCGGGTGGATTGATTTGCACCTTTGTTGCAAGAAGCAGCTCAATGACCTCTATTTTCCCGTTCACGATCGCTGCGCCTAAACCTTTGCGGAGATCCAGCGTGGAATGATCAGCATTCTCAAGTATCCAACAGACTTGTTCGACCCCTTCATCGGAGCACGCTTTGTATAGAAGGTCTAGACCATATGCATTGGTCTGTCCCGCTTCGCATGTCCCCGACTCCAAAAGGCCTCGAGTAACAGCAGCGTCGCGTTTCATCATGGAGTAATGTGCATAGTGACGGCCGCAAAAGCCTGAGAGGTATCCTTGGTTAACGGTCTTGCCGACAAAGAACCATTTCTCAACATATAAATACCACCAACCGGCAAAGTGTGGCTTTGAAGAATCGCATATGCGGCCGACGACTTGGTAGATGTCAGAGGTGGACTCGAAAACCTCATCGCCCCCCAGGTGCGAGGCCCAACTTGTTGAGGCATAGACATAAAAGCTTTTTGCCCAGACTGGGAGCTCGGCCAAGAAGGATTTGTTCGAAATCAGTCTCTCTTCTTCGCTTTTCGGCAACTTTGGTCTTGTTGGTAGTCCTTTTAGCGAGAGGTAGCTGACGCAAATTCTCGCAAGATCAAGCTTTGCCAACTCCAGGTCGATCCTGGGGCTAGAGGTCGTCCCGGAGCTGTCTGTTTTTGAGCCGAGGAGAAAATCTCGCGCAGTTTGATGCACGAGGAAGACAGTAGAGTCGATGATACGAACGAAAAAGCCCCCCATTTCCTTGACGGTATATTCCGCGTCAGGTTCGAGTTCCTGTTCGAGAGCCCCCATAGACCTCGTGTTGTCCCCAAGACTGAGGGCAATATTGAGCTCCTCTAGCTTGAGCGGGCGTTTTGCAGCTAGAACGACACCCAGCAGTCTATGCGATGCAGTACGGTCAACAAAGCTCACGAAAGCACTCTCGTAGAGCTGATCGAGGTCGCTTGGCAGTGACTCCAGAGACTTTTCAATAGAGCTAAGTCTCCGCGACTGAAGTCGCTCAATGGCGTCAAACACCAACGAAACCCACAGAAACGTACGGTCAGCCCCTTCTGACAAGACCTTCGCGACCATAGAACTCGACTCGGCGGAGAGAGCCGATGACCTCTTGAGCTCTCGAACTCGATGCTCGACCACTTTCTCCACGTCCTGGGAGAGCGACGCTGACTCATCCTCCCCACGGAGTCGAATGGCGAGCAAGTTCCGAAAACGGCTTTCGATACTTGGCCATGGTCGACTGGTGACGAGAAACTTCAATTTGGCGCCAGTGGCCGGAAGACATTGCGATGAGAACGCTGCTACGAGCAGATCGATGAACCGATTCCTGGACCCATCTGAGCACTCGTCGAGAGCATCGACAACACATAAAACCTTACGATTGCCGAGCCGGCTTGAGGCGTGATGGAGAATAGCCCAGAGCGCCTCGATGTCGCCGGTGAAAGACAAAACATCTTTGCACGAGTAATCTTCCAGTGCCGTCTGAACCAAGTCTGGCGCAGCAACGAAGAGTTGATGGAGCAGAGCGCAGAGAGCTTGATGGGCGTCGCGTCGGCTGTCGATACCTGATTTAAAGAAGAAGGAACAGACGATGGATTCGCTCAATTTCTGGCCCAGAACGTCCGTAAGGAAGCTGGATAGGACAGACTTGCCGCATCCAGGGTTTGCTGTCACCCACAGAAGAGAAGAGGACGTGCTCTGTGTCCAGTCGATAAATTTGGGGTGCCGCAGAAACCACTGACAGGTGCCGGGGACGGGCTTTTCAACGCCAAGCCTCTGACTCTCGTAGTCTCTGCTTGTTGCGTGGAGGGTACGCAGACAATCTGTGTCTGGTCAGTTTTCTAATCACCAAGGCCACCTTTACTTGGAGTTCGAGCTCACCCTTCTCAGCATCCGAAAGATCTTCCACCCGAAGTGGCCTGGGTGCCTTTGAACTGGGCTTGGAATATGTTCTCGTCTCGATTTCCACCATCTTCTCGGCGCACGCTGTGACATACTTCTCTGTCGATGCCTCTCGCAGATGGCGGTCCGTGTTTTGTCGAACCATCCCCATCAGCTTATGGTTACCCAAATCCACGCCACCGAGCTCGGGGACGCTATAACGAAAAAGGAGATTGTCAAACAGCATGTCTTTGTGCGTTCCCTTGAACCGACTCCATGTCTCCTCCGTCTCGGTGACAAGCTTGGTGAGGGTCCTAGCGAGATGGATCAAATTCCCCCTGAGAGGGACCGAAGGCTTGGTCCCGGTCCCGATGCTGACCAGGAAAGCTTCTCTATCCGGCCAGAGGTCCCGAGCTTCGTGATGAACTTGAAAGATTGGGTTGTTGCTCTTTAATGCTCCGTCCAGGTACCCTGCGTTGCCACGGCGATACTCCTTGAAGTACGTCGTTGCAGCCGACGTGGCGCGGAGGGCTTCCCACAAATGGAACTGCTTAGAGTGCTTGTCGACTTCTTGCTTGTTCTCGTACGAGCGTAGCAACAGTAGCTGGTTGTCGTCTGTTTGCACGGTAGTGACAAATCTGCTAGTCATCAGCCCGAGGCACACGCATTCAGCCCGATCGTTTCTTACACCTTGCATTTCGCGTCTTCCGCGAGGTTCAGCAGAGGGGCTTTCTCGCTGCCGGTGCGAGCCTTGAGGATATCTTTCACGACGCTCTCGAGCTTTGACGAGTCATATCTTTCGCTGGCGGAGAGGAAGTCGAGGCCTCGGCTGAAGCAGTTGTATTTCCATCGCTTCGGCTTGAAGATCGTCTTCGCAAGGCGGATATACGCGTCTTCGCACTCTTCAACTGTCATTCGAAGACAACCTAGCATAATCGCAATGATGCTGAGGGGAAGACAACAGTCAGAATGGATGGTGTAGTTGATGGGCAACTCGAGCATACGCACCCGCCCGTGCTCGTTCCCCCGATGAGGTCGAAGACCTGCCATGGCTGGAGATGGTCTTTGGGTTGGCGATTTCGGTTTACATGACGCATCAAGTCTTTGAGGATCAGGATTGAGGAGAGTCCTCGGATGCCTCCACCATCTGTCAGACGTAGTTGGTTAGTCTACGGCTACGACAGCCAATGGCTGGGTTACTTGCCGAGGGAAAGAAGCCGGACGGGTCTTTCGTTGTCCATCTCCGCGTTAGACCCATCTGAGAGCATCTCTGATTGACGAAAATCTTAATTGAACTGCAATTTTGAAACTGGAAGTAGGACGAGAACTCGTAGCTATTAAACACGGGGACCATGCTACCCATACATAGGTTCGAGCCCCGAGGCAGCCCGCAAGCCAAGAATTGGCCACTCCAACAGCCAACAGCTCAGCTATGCGTACCATCAAGTCGGAAGAGTCTTAACCAATCAAAGCGGACCTTCATGGCCACTCCACGCAGACGCGAAAGTTGCGGCGAGGCGCATCATGCCATTGTACTAGGCGCGGGCCGTTAGGCGAATCGAAAGGCGGACGGTGGAGGCCTGCACCTTGTTACTTCTACCGCCGGGGTGGGTTTCACGGTTCGAGCCATGGATTGGAAGTCCGGAGACGTACTGTTGCACTGCAGGGGTTGGCTGGAGGCGAAGTATGTGGCTAAGCGCTGAATATCCCGGCGCTTAACGTTGGGAATGGCTTTGCCCCGCCACCGCCGGGAAAGCCGAGAGCTACTCCAATGACAGCTCGAATGAAGTACAAAGAAGACGGGATTTTCTAAAGGATCATGACATTGAAGAATTCGTACCGGATGAGGCTTGGGAGGTGCCGACGCTGACAGGATCCAAACGCTGCCGGCGACCTGGTGCACCGGAGCGTTGGCATAAATCGGCCCCACATCACCAAGTTCTCAGGGCCGGTGGCGCACGGATGCCGCTCCGAATACTTCCGTCTTTTGTCGCCGGGCACAACGGGCAGAATCTGGCTCCGTGGGGGGGGCGTATGATTGCTTATTGAATTGGCAGCTTATCCTCACGTTTAAGATGGCAGCGCCTTTGGTCTTCGCTCAGCAGCAGTTACGCTGTCCAGCCCCCGGTTCGGACACTTCCAAACAGCTTCGGGTGGCTTCGCTGATTCCTCATCGGAGGAGGATCTGAAGTTACAAAGCACTAGATGTATTCGAACTAGTACTTCAATGTTGAGACTTGCTCACGAGATGACCACGAGTCACGAGAGAAACCAACACTGCATGTAAGATGCATTCATTGGCTAGCAACAGGCATTTTCTCCGCAGCTTAAATGGAAAAATCGGCCAGATCGGAAACGACCTAGCACCGGACGTCGCATTCGAACCAGTAGTGCCGACCGAGACCCCTCATTTTCGGCATCGTGGCTGAACCAGACCCCCGTTCATGACAGGCAACAGCGTAAGCCGGGGCACCTGATTTGGGAAACAAATCAATATGCCTCATCTAATCGCAATTTCTGGCCAGGTACATATGCCTTTGCCAAGCACCACAACCGCCGCGCAATGGACAGACAGAGTGGTCATTCTGGCGATGCCTCGTCCCCGAGAATCTTGAACGCACGGGCAACCACGATCAATAAGCTGTTACGATGACATCTCAACGACTTACTGAGGCCGGCGATTTCCCCTACGCTCCGCTCCACGAGGACAACAACGAGATTCGAGTGCTAAATCTGCAGACAATCGAGCGGCCACCGCTCGCCAACCTCCGCGACGAGCCACCCGAATGGCATGGCCTCGTTCATTGTACCATAGAGCATGTGTCGCTCGATGCCCACCTCACAGACTACCGTCAATGGGCGTCCAAAGCGCAGCCCTTGTCGCGGCGCAACAGCGATGAGCGTTGGCGGCTCTTCTCAAATGAACGATACCGCTCTTCCAGCCCGACAAGAGTGAGCTCGCCGTTTGAGCGGCCTCGCACGCACTCTCGATACCACCGGTTTGCGTGGGGCGACTACGGCGCACTGAGTTACACCTGGGGCGACCAAACTGTCAAGGTGCCTATCATCATGAACGGCCAAGTTGTGCTCGTCGGCCAGAGCCTCGAGGCAGCGCTCCGAGCCTTGTCTTCGGACCCGGACTACGTCGAGGGCCTCAAGATTTGGGCCGATGCGATCTGTATCAACCAGAAGGACCTGGATGAGCGGAGCCGACAGGTCAAGCGAATGCGCATGGTTTACGGCAAGGCGCTCATCGTGTCTATCTGGCTTGGCGAGGTTCCGGACGCGGCTATACCCGACATGGCTCAACTCCACGAGTTGATCGTCAAATCTACAGACAAGGAAGCGGCATCTGAGGTTCTCGAAACAGCATTGGCCGACCCGGAGAAGAAAGAAACAATTAGGCGCGCCATCGACGTGGTCGTCACGACAACGTACTGGACTCGGGTTTGGGTAATACAGGAAAAGTGCCTAGGGCCCTTCAACCCTTCCATTCTGTTCGGGACGTTCCGCATGGGCCTGATACCCCTTCATAACTTCTTGCAGGGGGTGACGAATATCCGTGGTGCCGTGAGGGCTCGTGAGAAGGTCTGGCGCGTCTTGAAGCTGGTTGAGCTAGTGAACGCTAACCAAGAGCGTGTCCGCCGCGGATACACATTGACGGACTCAGAGCGCAGGAAAGACCAAGACGAGCTTGGATTGCTCTTGATGATTGGAAGGATGGCCGGCTCCCTCGACTTGCGAGACCGCCTGTATGGATTGATGGGCATGATTCCAGAGTATGTTGCGAGGCATATCGAGCCCGACTACAAGAAAGAGGTGGAGAAGGTGTTCTGCGACTTCGCCAAGGCTCTTATGACTGGTTTTGAGTCGTTTGATATCACTCTCACCGGAACGACGGAATCCACGCTCAAGCTCCCGTCTTGGGTTCCGGACTTGACATCCCCATGGGATCCTTATCTCTGGGGTTCGGATTGCGACGCCAGCTGGGGTCAGAAGGCCCGATTTGGACTAGAAGAGGAGGGCACCATCCTCGTCACCAAAGGCTACCTTGTTGACGTGGTGGATGGCATTGCGCCTTTCTTGGGCTGGAAAAACGGAGAACTTGGGGTGTGGCAAGACGCCACCCAACCAACTTGCACAACAATGCCGGACGACCCCAAGGCTGCCATTTTGCGAACTCTGCACCGAGCTGCAGTCTATGACTGCGGGACAGGAAGCACTGTTCTCGATATACCTTGGCTCGAAAGCCTCAAGCCCGACGACCCGGATATCATGGCACTGGAGAAGCGCGGTTGGGGAAAGGTTCTCAAGCACGCCAACCTCAACGACCTCACCCAGTTCCGAAAGCAGGTGAACGCACACTTCAAGCCCTGGGGACGGGAGTTCAAATCTTTCTTCCCTAGAGTCGGAGACGTCGGCGAGTGCAAAGGCCCGAAACCATTTTTGGAATCACTCGACAAGCATGTCGGCGTCGTTTACCCGGTTTTCACCACCGGTCGAGGGCGTTTCGGAACAGCAGTGCTCCAATCTCTGCAAAAGGGAGACTCGATCTTTGTGATCCCTGGTTGCTCGGCGCCAATCATCATGAGAAAGAAAGGGAACGAATGGGAAGTCATCACACAATGCTTCGTGGATGGCCTCATGCGCGGAGAAACCAAGGAATGCTTGGGAAATGAGGCTTGCAAACTTGATGAACTTCGGATCAGGTAGAATGGAATTGCGTGTCGACTAAGGATTTGCAAGCTATCAGACCTCTCACGGAGTCTACAACGATAGAATTGTGATATCTGAATGCTGTGCTCTACTATTATTTATTTTCTGTTACTGAGGAGGAAGCCACTTTTCAGACCTTGACCGCCTGTGAGTTTTCATCATGCTTTCTTGAAGATATCAGCATACCCGCATCGATACAACAGTCTACGGTTGTACGATTGTGAATCATGACGGGCTCTGCGCATTGGGACATTGCAGGAGAGTGGGACTTCTCAATACCGTCTCCGAGGACGTACTAGTAGTTCTATTAGTGGCTGTGCGTGGGTTTACATTTCAGGCTGATGGGCTCTTCTTGCGGCTACGTGGATTCTCACAACAACTATTCAACACTTCTACTTGAGGTCGCGGCACGAAGTTGCACATCGTATTTTATAGTTTTTCAAACAAAACTTCTCAAGATGTACAGGTACGGTTGATTCCAGACAAATGGCTGAACTAACATCGCCGCCGCCGGTCAATCCGCCTTGGTGTGTCCGTGAACCCGGCATTGTAGGTCCGCGGACTCTTTGAAACCATTTCTTTTGCTGATTGCTTGATTTTGCTATCTGCCGGGGCTGCTAAATACAGCTTGAGATTTGAGATGCTTCGACCCATGGTGTTCTGTAGCTATCAAGATGTTGGTAGGATACGTGGCGCCTTGCCCGTCCCGTGTGCAAATGGAGCACTCGGTTGACTGGTGAAGCCACATTGTATTACGGTGGCTTTTCTTTCGAAGCAGGGTATAAGGAATCTTCAGATAAAGTTCTTATGGCTTACGAGTGAGTCCGTTGGTTGGATTAGAGCCGAGGGGAAGGCAACAGCAAGCAAAGGCTGAAGCGCCGAGGGCGAAGAAACACCACCAAAAAGCCTCAGATCTCCGACCAAATCACCCATAATCTATGTTTCCATGCATGTTATCTAATTGATATCGTACACAGCTGGAAGAGACGTCTTCGGAGCTCTTATGCTCCTGCTGGTTCGCGACATAATCCACCAACATTGCGTCTTGATAACGCCATCAGATAATGCGGGCTCTGCATGCAGCATCGACATCCTGCACTCGTCCACATGATTTCTGAGGACGCTCGGTAGGCTTACAAGGGTGATTTAGCCGACGCTTGACCAGCCTTGTCGAAAATGTCCAATGTGTGCCCGGGTTTAAATCGCACAACTTGGACAGGCAACATCTCCCACGGGCACCATTGGCCGACCAGCTTCCCCCAGATTTGTGTCATCGGCCAGTTTTGTCCGAATTTTACGCAGAACTAGCATACTTAACCAATAGAAATTTCGTCATATCCCCTGCGAGGTAGTGATAAGCTATGTCCTACTTGAGAAGATCCCGCATTATCGGAGTGGCATCGTAGTTCCCTTCTTTAGCACATCACGTAGATCCGCAATGGCATGCTGCTTCCTCCGTAACGGATTTCCGTGGAGGTTTATCATTTTAAATATACTTACTGCGTGTCGCAGTGACCCTCATGTCTGGTATATCCTTCGCCCTGCTAGTCTGCACTGTTCAACCATGTCTGGTTCACGTGACGAGAAGGCTACGTTAAACGATCCCAAAGCCTTGTCGGCGCCGGCAGTGGCTGTTGACCCAGTCTACGGAACGACCGAGAAACTATTTTTGGGTGGTCTTGATCCTGACAGCCCCGAAAGGACCAAGAGGAACTCGACTGAGAGCTCAGAACCAGAATATGACTTTAAATCCGAAGAGTTCGCCAACATACCCGAGCTGGTTCGAAACGTTGTCGGCTTTGAAGATGATCCATCTCTACCTGTGATCACGTTTAGATCACTGCTATTGTCGACAGTCTTCTGTACGGTCGGTAGTATCGTCTCGCAACTATCTTAGTGAGTTCTTGATTCTGTTCTGATCTTTCGCCTTGTGTATTGATCAAAGTACAGTTTCCGAACAACCACAGCCCCTTTCCCTGTCTTCTTCGTCATATTAGCTTCGGCTCCTCTCGGGAGACTTCTCGCAAGAGTTTTGCCTAACTATACGGTGCCGCTTGGACGCTTCTCGTTCTCTCTCAATCCCGGACCGTTCTCGATCAAGGAGCACGCCATTATCGGCATTGCTGCAAATGCCGGCAGCCAAGGCCAATGGGCAAGTAAGTCATGTAACCATCTCCACTTTGATTCTCAAACTCATCTCAGTCAGCTTTCTTGCCAACTAATGCGGCGCTTTACTATGGCATCACTATGAACCCGGCAATCGCACTCTTTTTTGGATGGGCAAACTCGACCGAATTTCGCGGTTTCTCAGGACGCTGATAGTTAGAATAGGGTGCCTCGCTTCTCGGCTTCTCCTTTGCTGCGATGGGTAAAGTCTTGCGTACCGACAAAGTCCCCAGTTGCATCCATGCTGATAGGTATAAGTTCGAAAAATCTTGATCGACGATCCTGAATTTATCTTTCCCCTCTCTTTGCAACAAGTTACCTTGTACAGGAGTATGCAAGGGAAAACCGAGCTCCACAAGAACGCATCAAAAAAGCAAATGAAGGTAGACGAACTGTTCCATGCCATATTCTTGCAAGCTGATGGTTGAATTCAGATATTCTGGTGGATTTTGCTGGGTACGTTCCTGTGGCAATTCTTGCCGGAATATCTCTTTCCGTTTGTTGCTGCCCTTGCACCTCTTTGCTGGTTCGCGAGCCAAAACCATAACGTCAACTTCCTCGGGGCCGGTCGAGGAGGTATCGGGCTCCTCAACATCTCGCTCAACTGGTCGAACATAACATCTACTGTTATCACCTATCCTTACAGCGTGCAGGTTACCATCTTTGTGGGGTTCGTTATCACGGTACGTCCTTTGACCACTCGCAAAGAGGACCTTCTTGACAGTTACCGAGACATGGATCCTGATCCCGGTGGCGTATTTCGGTAATCTCTGGGGGTCTCCAACTTACAACATTATGTCAAACGGTGTGTTTCAGAAGAATGGCTCTGCCTATCCATTCGAGTCTTTGAGTAAGTATCCAAGGAGCAAAGTGAGGAGCTGAAGCTGAAGTGGTTGAAGTTTACACGGACTCGAGCGGCATGCAGCATGTCAACGAAACGGCATACCATGAAGTCGGTCTTGCCTACTCCGGTGCACAGTATACGTGGGAAATTTTCATGGTAACTCCCCTGTCATTAACCAAGCTTTCAGACTTGTGCTAAACCTCTCAGTGGTATGCCTCTTACATCTCCTCTTTCGTCTGGTGCGGCCTATTTCTTGGCCCAAAGGTTGTGAAAATATGGAAAGCAAGGAAAGTCGAGGGCGAGTACCACCAGGACCGTTTGAGGTAAGCTCCAATCGGTGCAAGCAAGAAGATGCGGTAACTGATTTCAACAGCCGTATCATCCAGCAATATCCGGGCCTTACTCTTTGGTTGGTTATTCTAGCCCCTGTGGTATACATGAGCAGGCAGACGAGCTGACATTCGAACAGGGAATGGGGAATCTTAACTGCTGTACCCATCGGCATTCTGTTGGTCATTGTAGCGACAAGGTCTGTTTGGATGCCCACCTGGACTTATTTCGTCGCTCTTGGCTTCGGCGGTGCCGCGATGCTTCCCATGAGTCTGGTGTACGCTATGTCGGGGTATTCAATCAAAGTTGGGTTCTTCAACGAGCTCATATACGGATGTGAGTGTACTTTGCAGGACCCTTCAAGAATCCAATTGCTGACAAGTGCCTTACTTAGATATGATCGATGCGCCAGGATCATCGCGACACCCCCTTGGTCAACTTGCGTACCGTATCATTTCTGGGAATGTCTGGTATGATGCTAGGACAGTTTTGGAAGACCAAAAAGTGAACCATCTCAACCCAGTTAATTCACTTGTATGCTAAACGGTCACACAGATCGGACACTATCTTCATCTACCTCCCCGACAAGTCATCGGTATCCAGATCATCGCAAACATGCTAGCCCTGCCCGTCAACTACGGTGTCATGCGCTGGGTCATCGCCTCAAAATTTGACTTTGTGAGCGGGAGGATCCCGGATCCTCAGGGACAATGGACGGGTCAAGAGTTCAAGAGTTACAACACCGCTGGTATTCAGTATGCCCTCGTCGGACCAAAGAAGCTCTTCGCATCATCGTTCTTCAAGCCTGTGCTGTACGGCTTCCCCGCCGGTGCGGTAGCGCCAATCGTCATTTGGCTCTTGCACAAGAAATTCCCAAAAGCTCGTTTCGACCTTTGGAACTCGACGATTTTCTTCGCTAGCGCCGCCACTTTCCACGGAAACCTGAGCACCGGACCTTTCACCGCGTTCCTTGTCGGAACGTTCTTTAACTTCTACCTCTACCGATACAGGCGTACTTTCTGGAACAAATGGGCATACATCAGCGGCGCGGCCTTGGACACTGGGTTCAACGCCAACCTGTTGTTCATCTTCATCTTCCTCGGCACGACGGGTGCCGTCATGGTAAAGTGGTGGGGAAACAATGCGGACAACATTGAGCGGTGCTTCGCTTTGAAAAAATGAGGCCGTTCTCTACGGTTTTAGGTACTTTTGTCAACGAAACCCGTCGTTTCCTCTTCAAATGGACGTACCTTCTTCAACCCCCGACCTTCCTTGCCTTAATCCTGGACCTTTCACCTTCTGGGCGTACTTACTGGGTCTTATCAGTTTCGCTCCTGTCCGGAAGCCACCGCCTTAAGAAGCAACTATGGGATTTGTCTAGTTTGGGTCTGATTGAGTGGTAACAGGTCTTTCGACATCGTCAGCAGAGCATGTACCTGCCCAAACAGGCCTTGGTATTTTGAATTATGATCACTAGTGGCAGTGAAAGGGTTCGAATGGCTGAAGGTACGAGACGGATTGTTGTTTCACAGAGTTTCGTTAAAAGACGTTGGGATCGGTAAAGAACCTGCATCGATGTAGAAGAGTCCTGCTGTGGCATGGTCTGACTGCTTCATGCTTAGTTTAGGGCGGCATGTTGAGCTTCTAACCATGCAAGAGTAAAATCATGCTAATATAAAATACACACCACATAGGCGTATCGCTGAAGATTAGTTGTAAGTCTATGATTATAGTTGTATCACATGCTGCAACCTTGACTTGTGTGTAGGCTCTCAGGATTCCAAGCTGAGCTACGGAAACGTGTATACTGATGGCTGCGTTGGGCGGGCGTGGTTCTGAGCAGCGAGCGAAAGCGCGGAGTGGCCAGATGATTCAGAGAGCCAACAACTTTGAGGTGGTTCAATCAAACGACAGAAAGACACCGTGCTATAGAGGCTTCCTGGCCAAATCGAGCTGTAATTATAAGCAGAGGAGCAGCCCTAGTTGATTATCTTTTTCTTCTTTTTTTTTAAATGTCTATACATCTTGCTATGATTTCGGTGTAGCCTTTCTATTACAAATCCCTCAACTTGAAATCGCAAAGACGCGTTCTTCCGTACTTCAAAAAAATTCATTTACTCACCATGTCACTATTCCCGAAAGCCGTGTCCGACGTGGTACTTGTCCTTACCGTCCTTGACGCGGCCCAAAACTCGAGCAACACCTTCAACATCTACCAGATGCCCGCCACCGAGCCCGACCCTCGGAGCAGGGCCGTTCTGGCTGCTTAAAAGGACTCAAGCACGGCACTCGCTCTCATCACCATCGAATAGCCCACCACCGCGGCCGCCTGCACTTCCCAGGGCGCCCGCTCCAATACGACGAACCCGCAGGCCGGTGTGCTCTACCGCATTCGATCAGAAACCAAGACTTACGCCCTCTACTGCGGCACTGATTGTGTCTGCGTCAACTTCCCGCCGCGCAAACACGAAGGCCGTCGCCACACTGGGCCGGTGCAGCACACCACGCCGCGGCGACGCCAAACGTCTTCTACGGCCAGGCTAGTTGCGTTGACGTCCACAGGCCCGAGACGTCAACGACAGCCGCGAGTCCCCCAGAAACGCAGCCCACCGGGAGTCGGCGCACGCTGGTGTGCGAGCGACTTTGTCAGTGATGATGGTGTCGGTGCTGCTGGGTATTGTAACCTGTAATAGGTGGGGTTCTAGCAGTTCTGGAGTATTGGGCAGTGGAGAGCGCTGGCCACGTTCCCGGTTGTCCCGGTTGCTGTGGCTTTACTGCCCGGGGCTGGTGAGCTGGTTGCGTGGTCGCCCGGTCGGACGCGTGTTGTTCTTTTCCGCGGCTCCCGAAAGTTTGATTCCTTGTTCGACGCGAACTAATACGGTCGACCCTATAACTGCTGGATGTCTCCCGGCAACCGTGGCAAGGATATGGAGGTCCCGCGAGGGTGCATGCCCAGCACAATCACCTGGGCGTCAGGTTTAATTCGAGTACCGGCTCGTTCTGTGCCGATAGCTAGCCACACTTGACTGCATGCATGAAAGGATGGGTACCTGTTCTAATCCGGGCCCGAGGAGACGACGAATGGGCACTTTACACGGGCCTCAGGCCACGCCGAGGGTGGTGGAAACTGTGGTGGTGGCAACGACAATGCCATGTGCGATGTCAAGAGGCTCGAGAACCCCAGGGACAACCGCGATTATGTCAATAGTGTCGTCCTCCCCGAGTAGCTGATAAGATTTAGCTAACTGGCTAAGCTAGTAGAGTCTATACCAGCTCATTCTTAGTAAGCTATAAGTCAACTCGCACGCCGCCACCATCCCCGATGATGTTGGTACAGTCCCATTTGACTACTGAATGTTGTTCGCGGTCAACGAAGCCGTTGCTTCCAGCGTTGCCAAGACCTTGGAGCGGCGGTTTGATCGCTTGATCAGTTGCCTGATAACCGCGAGGAAATGTGTGGGTGCACGGAGGTCGACCGGGTAGAGGTCCATGTGTTTGGTAGAACAAAACCCACCAAATTCGTTTAATGAGGATTGAGGTGAAACGCAAGCTGGGGGTTGAGCGAGCAATGCTGCTGACGCTGTTGAAGTCGGGCTAGATGCCGAGAAAACGGAGGCAGAGAGGAACACCCCACGGCGGGCAACAGCATCGGTGGAGGGCCGATCCCGGGCCCCGCACGAGCCTCGCCGGGATGCTGCCTCGTTTCTGCAGATCATTTCGATGCGCGAAACGAGATGTGTTGGCCATCAAACCCGTACAGATGAAAAACGCCCCGACGGAAGATGTTGAGAGCCGGACCGAGGTGCTGGCAAGATCTGGCCCGTCGAGCTCGGACTTCCACGATGGTAGGTCGCATTGCTAAGATTCTCCGGCCCGGGACTGGTCCGGCATGCCGGCCTTCAATAAGGCAAGGCATCTAATGTCTTGGCCGGGAATGCGGGTGCGGCTCAACAAGGGTTCCATTTACAAGAAGCCAAGAATGCGTAAGGCGCCGCAGAGGAATGCAGCGAGCCCGCAATCCTTCACGGGCGCATGGCTGCACTGTAAGCACCCCGCCTCAATGCTGACAGAGATTCGGAGCTATGTGCTAGGGCGAGGCGTCCTGCAGTATCACGACGTCGAGGCAGTGTTGGCCAGATTGACAGAGGGGCCCCAGACTAGCACTGGTGGCATCCGATGAGCTACTGCGGTTGGTGCTCGGATGGGCTTCCGGTAAATCGCAAGAGAGAGTAAGCTCCCTGTCTCCGTCCCAAGAAGCGGTCAGATTCCCGTATGTCAACGCCGGCAGCGCTTTAGAGGCATCTCCATAGCACACTTGGGCAGCCGCCACCAGTGCTTCGTGGGCATTGAATGAAACAGGGTCGAACGAGGGCATAGCTGGGGAAGAACCCTTAGATGGGCGTCCTTGTCCGTATCCGCTCCCGAAACTGCCATGCCGGCAGGTGAGTCTCCTCCCCTCTTGGCGTTGGCCGTCGGATCCTAGAGATGGAAAAGATTGGGGACCGGCCGCTAAGAGATTCGTCTAGCTAACAGATGCAGGCGGAGGAGTTGCGATACACTCAGCGCAGGCGAAAGGGTCCCTTGAAGTGGTCGTGGCCAGCGCATGGCGCGTGCGGCTGGAATTGACTCGCGGGTAAGATACTTGGATGTCGGGAGGTGTGATTGAGGTTTCCGCACTCTAGCCCGAGGGGGAGAAGTCTGAGGAGGGCGCAGCCGTCAGCCAATCACGAACAGCCGGCGGGGGATTGTCAGTTTGAGGAAGCAAGGGTTGGTGGTCGACCGAATCGAAGGTACGTACCGGGCCCGCATGAGAATGCGGTCGGGTTCGACGGTGGAGTCGATTGGGCATCGCAGCTGAAGCAGTTCAGCCAAAAAGGTGCATCATCCCAGGATCACTAACCAAACGCCGCCGATTGCTGAGGTATGAAGTGGGCTGCTTATCTGGGATCAGCTCAGCTCGTGTGGCTTTTCGTCTGCTGCTTCTGGTCGCCGCACTTTGCTCGGAAGCATTGCCAGCGGAGGTTTTGTGCTGCGATGACTAGTCCACACGGAGACAGGCGAAACAACAAAGACATGCTGAGTCGCGAGGTGCTGGATTTGTTGACTGCTGAGCCCCCGAGCTTGTTTTCGTTGCCACGGAGAAAGCAACGGAGCCAGGATCTAAATTGGTGGTGGTGGCTGTCGCACGTCGGAGTGACACGGGCCTATCAGGCCGTTGCAGAGAGCCACATTCCTGGCTGGTCTTGACGTCGCCGGCCGGGATGCGGATGTGACCTTGTCTTGTTTTATCATGTCAGGCAGCACGCAGGGACTGGTAGTGGCAGTTGGACGGACAAGTTCGAAAACCAAATACGGACGTCGACTTGATTGACATGTGTTGCATCACGTCAAAGATTCGCCTGCAGACGGGAGCCAGAGATGACAGCGCTGCGTGGCTTGCGCAAAACATGTGTCGCAGAAAAGAAACGGGGCGACGTTAAAGAGGGGCTGCCGTTGGTGCATTTGTCTGGAAACCTTTTTCTTCTTGCTGTCGAGATGAAGAAATGCGAAACAACACAAAATAACATTGTCAGTCTCGGTCATTTCGAGCACGAGTACGACTCCTGTACTGTGAAGCACCCCCAAACACACGAAAGCCTGGTAGGTTTGAGGTGTCCCCCCTCCCCTTCCCACGGCAGTCCATACGTCTCCAATTTTCTTCCAGCTTGCAGTGTCCGGGTACGGCTGGGATGAAGCTTGGTGACGGTGTGTTGGTGGTGTTGGTGCGGAACAAGGCGCGTGTTCGCACGCCGCCGACGACAAATTGATGGGACGGTCTGAAGATGTGGTGTGCATGTCATTGCCTTAATGCGCTGGGTGGGTGTCGTCAACGTGCACCCCCGTCATGCATAATGCGGTTGCATACAATACAGACGTGAGTGTCTGGAGTCTGCCAGAGTTGCATGGACTCATATACTGTAATGTAAGCCCTGCATCGGGGGGTACGACGAGACGAGTTGACGAGGTTTGGTGAAGTGACGACCGGCCAACCGTCGCCCCCCGAGCCCAACTCCCAAGGTTGCAGCCGATGACAATGAGAGGCTATTTGAGCGCCGCTGCGAATGCGACGCCTGCTGTGACCTCAACAGCCTCCTCTTCTATTCTCTGCTTATGAACCTACCTGGACGTCGGACCACTGTAACCGAACAAGCTGGCCCACCCAACGACGAGTCCAGCTCTCGAACTAACGGATAAAGAAGGAACTCGGAGAATGAATGGAAAAAAAATTAACGAGTGTGGAATGAACACTGTGACTTGAAAATGAAGCAAGCCTTTGATGTGGCAGGCAAAGCCGCCCCTGGGCCTCCACAGGTCCTCCTTCCAAGAACAGGGTGCGTCCACCGCGCAGCGGGAAGGCGCTAAGCAAATCCACCTCCACTACTATCCACCCACACGAACATCGCCACCCAATCAGATTCTCAAACGGCCGGGATTCTAGACCAGCAAGGTCCTGGTCCGTCGTGTTCCTTCCTTTCCAAATCCTAGTCAATCCCAGTATTTGCCAGTCCAGCCTGGCCCTTTTTTTGCTGTTTCCCATTCGAAATTTGGTCCTCCCGCTACAGTGTCCCATCCCAAGCGGCGCAGGCTTGTTTCCGTTTCTTCCATGCTCTTATGCTGGTTATGGATACTGCTGCTTCTGCTGCTGTTCATTTTATGTCCTTGTCCAACCACTTTCCTCCCCCCCTTCACTCTCTCTTTTCAGGCAAGCTCCCGCCATCCCTCGGTTTTCCCACCCGATTCTCTGGTCAGTTTTGCAGATGAACTACGAATGACGCCTGTCTGCCGTTCATCATCCACACATAAGAGTCTGCCGTCTTCTGCCTTCTGCACGTGTCCTACCAAGCCCCTTGTCCTACTTCCTTTTGACGACCTCACGACTTTTACGAACCAACGTCCCTCAGTCCCGTCCATCCTCAGCTGTTCATGCAAGCGTGCTGACGCAAGCTATTGTGGCGAAGACGAGCTCCCACAGACAATACGAGCTGCCACCCTTCCGCAACCTACGGATACACCTCGATTGACCCGGACCGATCTTAACACAGCCTCCTTTCGAACACTATCCCCATATCCTGCTACTGAAAAATACCGTCCCACCGCTGCCGGGGTCACCGTCAAACTCCGACTCCTTGATCGCATCGCTTGCGCAGCCTGCTCTTTCCAACCCCCCCAGCGCGCACATTCTCGGCTGCCCCAACTTTCGGGACCCCCCGCAATCACCATCCGACCTGTCGAAGCCTTGCCAAGATTGTTGACTTT
>JAIMZG010000853.1:0-11007 GCA_020466075.1 Colletotrichum coccodes
CCCCCCGAGCTACCCCATGCCTTGAGGGTGGCTCGTCAAGCACTCCTTGGGCAGAGTGCAAATCATGTAGCGTTGAGCTGGAAGGCATGGTCTCACTTATCAGACATCCCCCACCTTATCCCCAGCTTTCTTCTTCCACTGCAGCTTTCGGTATAAACAAGCTGTCAAGCGCCGTTCCGGTCTGATTGTCTGCCCTCCAGTCTTTTGTGTTGACCGCTACACTGCTTACTGCTTGTCTGCCATTGTTTGCCCTTCGTCTCGAGAGTTACGCACCTGTTTCCCCCATACACGACTGTTCAGTGATACACTCACACGAAAACTGGCATGCTCCAGTGTGCCTTTATATAATACCCTGAAAGCCTGACTTCATAGTGCCGTCACCATGACCATGGCGGACAAGGCGATTGCCCCCCACACGAGGGAAAAATCATACCATCACTCCAACATTTTCGTTCCTTCACGTCAAAGCAAGCAATACTGCCCCACGCACGTCCAGTCCTGGCCTGAGTCCGCTAACAATGAGTGAACTTCTAGGTTCAATGGCCGATGTGCCCAAGGACCTTCTGGCTGAGGTTAAGAAGCTGGAGGAGCAGTTCACTGTCCCCACCGAGAAGCTCAAGCAGATCAGCAAGCACTTCATCTCGGAGCTTGAGAAGGGTAGGCTTCAGCCACATATCTTCAAGGTGTCTAGCCGTTAATGAATGACAGGTCTCAGTGTTGATGGCGGTAGCATCGTAAGTCGGAATTAACATTATGGCTCTCTACCCACCAAGCACCGTTCTAATCGCGTTGACAGCCCATGAACCCGACCTGGGTTATGTCCTTTCCCGATGGCTACGAGACTGGCACCTACTTGGCCCTCGACATGGGGGGAACCAACCTCCGTGTCTGTGAGATCACCCTGACCGATGTCAAGTCTGAATTCGACATCATCCAGTCCAAGTACCGTATGCCCGAGGAGCTCAAGACCGGACAGTCGGACGAGCTGTGGGAGTATATTGCCGACTGCTTGGCCCAGTTCATCGAGACTCACCACCCCGACCACCCTCAGTCTCAGAAGATTCCTATGGGTTTCACCTTCTCTTACCCCGCCACCCAGAATTACATTGATGAGGGCATTCTTCAGCGCTGGACCAAGGGTTTCGACATTGCTGGAGTCGAGGGTCAGAACGTTGTGCCTTTCCTCGAGACCGCCTTGGCTGCCAGAGTAAGACTCCGGGTGAAGCAGAATATATTGAATGAGGCGCTGACAACTTTTTTAGAATGTCCCCATCAAGCTCTCTGCTTTGATCAACGACACCACAGGTACCCTCATCGCCTCGGCTTACACCGACACCAAGATGAAGATTGGCTGCATTTTCGGCACTGGCTGCAATGCCGCTTACATGGAGAACTGCGGCTCCATCCCCAAGCTTGCTCATATGAACCTGCCTGCCGACACCCCCATGGCCATCAACTGCGAGTGGGGTGCCTTCGACAACGAGCACAAGGTCCTGCCTCGCACTCCCTACGACATCATCATCGACAAGGATTCTCCTCGCCCAGGTCAGCAGGCGTTCGAGAAGATGATTGCCGGTCTCTACTTGGGCGAGATTTTCCGTCTGGTCCTTGTTGACCTTCACGACAACAAGGCCGTGCACATCTTTGAGAACCAGGACATCGCCAAGCTCCGCAAGGCTTACACCCTGGACTCGTCCTTCTTGTCCGCCATTGAGGAGTAGGTTCTTTATGACTTAACCTGAGACATTTGTTGAATCTAACGTGGTATAGCGACCCCTTTGAGAACCTTCAGGAGACGAGTGACCTGTTCATCTCCAAGCTGAACCTCAAGGCCACCAAGCCCGAGCTGGAGCTGGTCCGTCGCCTTGCCGAGCTCATTGGCACCCGCGCTGCCCGCCTCTCCGCTTGCGGTGTCGCCGCCATCTGCATGAAGAAGGGCTACGAGAGCTGCCACGTCGGCGCGGACGGCTCCGTATTTAACAAGTACCCTCACTTCAAGGCCCGCGGCGCCCAGGCTCTGCGCGAGATTCTCGACTGGCCTGCCAAGACTAGCAGTAAGGAAGAGGACCCCATCGAAATCCTCGCAGCCGAGGACGGTAGCGGTGTTGGTGCCGCCCTGATTGCCGCGTTGACCCTCAAGAGAGTTCAGCAGGGCAACATGGCCGGCATTCTTCACCCTGAAAACTTCAAATAGCTTTTGAAGATGATTTATGAATCGCGAGGACGGTGTCAGGAGGAAAAGCCAGCAAAAGACCAGTCTTAGACCGGGGTTGTCGATTCGAACGAACTTTCCATTATGATGGGTTTTACGGTTTGTAGCCATCAGACCTACTAGATAGCTCATACGATCAGCATTCCTAGCCAGGAACTAGCCCATGAACGTGCACGTCGGCAACCGGTACTCTGTGTGATGTTAGCGCATGCAAAGAATTGACCCCAGGAAACGAACTCACTGTCCAAAGTCCAGTAGCGACGCTTTACTCCCTCCCATTCGCCCACGCCAGCCTCCCCGAGACCCTTCATGTCCACATCCAGCTCATCCCATTCGATATCCAAACCGGCATCAGTCATGTGCATCTCAACCACCTTCGTGTACACGTCGTAGCATATCCTCCGGTCCGCGCCTAGTCCGTTGAAGAAGCTGAAGCGACCCTCGAAATCCAGCAAGCCAGGGATGAACTCGGTAAAGAACATCTTGAGCTGGCCGTAGTCCTCACCAAAGGTGTCAAAGTAAATGGCATCGTAAACCTCGCCGGCCTCGAGCAGTTTGGGCACGACGTCCTGCCACCTGCCGCGGTGGATCTTGAACGCGCCCTCGTCGGGCCCGCTCGCCTCCCACGCGGCGCCGAACTTGGAGTCGGGCTTGTCGATGTGCTCGAGCACCTCGGGGTGGGCCTCGATGACGTGGTGTCGCGAGGGTTGCGTCTCGCGGAACATGGAGTCGATGATGCCCATGCCGAAGCCGACGTTGAGCACGCGCTTGCCGGCGACCCGGCCGGGGAGCACGGCGTCGACGCTCTTGCGCATGATGTCAGTCTCCCAGGCCATCATGACGCCGTTGCCGCCGTCGTCGACGAGCTTGCCGTCCGAGTAGGTCAGGTTCGAGCGGAGGTACTCCTCCGAGTTGAGGCTCGGGTCCTCAACCACGGGTGGCACAAACTCCTTCTCGGCTTCGGCCTTGGTCTCTTGCACCTGGACGAGCTCGGGGGCTTCCTCGGGGTCCTGCGCGTCCTGCATCGCCTCGAGATCGGCCTCGAAGGCCTTCAGGGCCTCGGCGTCGACGACCTCGACCGCTTCGTCTTCGTCCATCTCGGAACCCGACGACAGCTGCTCATAGCCGTCCAGCAGACCGAAGAGTAGCTCCGCGCGCACGCCGGCCTCGACGCAGATCTTGTACAGCTCGCTCTGGCCCAGGCGCAGGGCAACGCAGCCGGGCGTCTCGTTGTCGGAGTCAACGTCATTCCAGATGGCGCCGGAAAGGAAGAGCTCGTGCACCGTCTCCTTGGCCTCCTCGACCGTCAGGTCATCTTGGTCTTTCGTGGCGGGGCCGCAGGCGCGGATGGCGGCGTGGAGGGGAGTCTCGCCGGTCGTAGGGTCCTGGCAGTTGGCCTTGCCGGGCTCGTTGAGGATCTTCTTGAGCGCGGACTTGTCGTGGCTCCAGGCGTGCAGAAGGATCTCGCGGGTCTCGTCTGGGCAGTCGGCGGTGATGCGGGCTTGCATCGAGTCGTCGATCGCCATGGCTGCGACGGTTCGGAGGTGGGTGGTCGCGAGGGGGGAGGCGGGTCGATCAAGAGGATTCTCGGAACGCTGAAATCTGGATCTGAAGGGCGGGATCGGGCTTGCCAACGGCTTCGATCCGGATCGGTGTGTGTGCCGGGGAGTCAAGCTCCGAGATGCGGCATAGAATTCGAGGTCTCGGCCAGGAGTAGAACTTTTGCATGCCGTCTCCGGCCGGCATGCATCCCCCGCCGACCCCGCCATCAGGGAAAAATTCGAGTCCAGCGTCCTGCATTCCCGCATGTGCTGAACCGCTGTGACGTCTGTCGCACGTGCGCTTCTACCGGTCTCAATTGGCCAATGGCCCCTGTGGTTAGTTCTGGATGCCAGCGGGACCGGACCCAGATTACCTGGAGCTAGGCCGGGCTTGAGCTGCACCTACCTTACTGGGTTGGGGCCGCTACAGACATGCAAGCGATGGACTGAAAGTCAAACACGAGTTGACATGGATTTTCCTGTTTCCTCTGTGATCACTACAGAAAACGTTGCACGAGAAGAAGAATTCGAGTAAACCCAGTAATATGGAAAGATTCGAAAATTGATACGAGAACAGGTAATTGGATTGACAAACTGTAAAGGGCTCCTACAGAGCCGTGAACGGGGTTGGGACTCCCACTGCTGCAGGCATGGTGTGTCCCCGTCCGAGCCCCCCTGTCCGAAGCTTGTCTCGTAACTGTCGGCCGCCGCCTCGCATACCATCGCCTCCGTTTGTTGTTTTGCCTGCACCTGCACCACCCGACCGCGCCAGGCGAAAGCTTCCAAAACCTACATACCTTCTCCGACATCTGGAACATTTCGTTGCGGTCGGGTACACGGCAGCAACTGGACAAGGTGAGACCCCCTTCTACTACGAAAACTCCTCAATCGACCCCACCGTCGATCGGAGATGCTGTTCTCAATCTCTCTCCCAAATCCCCTACCTCGGCAGCGTCATCTCGAGACCAGCCTCTACATTTCTGCAATGGTGCTCGTTGGCCCAGGCGGATACTCATGCTAATTGTCTACGACACGAAGACAAAGGAACAAACTTGGCGATCGAGTCTAGCACCGAGCGAATTCTGGCGCGCCCGCCCCGGCACCGTCGTCATGAAGTTCGGCGAGCAGCTCCGTTCGAGCGTAATCCGCGAATACCAATGGTACTACATCGACTACGATGCCCTCAAGGCCGACCTCAAGACGGCCACCGGCCCGATTGTGTCCAAGGATAACAAGGGCAACGGCATGCAGCGAGAATGGTCAGAGGACGACGAGGGCCGTTTCGTCAAGAAGCTCGAGGCCGAGCTCGACAAGGTGCACACGAAGCAGCAGGTCAAGGCCATGGAGATCTCGCGGCGCATTGCTGTAAGCGAGCGCGAGGTCAAGGGCGTCGTCAATCGCCTCAACGAGCGTGGTCCGCGCGAGGATGGGCCGAGCGAGGAGGAGTTCATGCTGCTGGAGGAAGACTTGAGCGACATTATTGCCGACGTGCACGATCTTGCCAAGTTCGTGCAGCTGAACTACACTGGGTTCTATAAAATCATCAAGAAGCACGACGTGAGAGCCACTTCTCGAGACTACTTCACCAGATCGCTGACGAGGAACAGAAACTCACCGGCTGGCACCTCAAGCCTGTCTTCGACACCCGGCTCAAGGCTAAGCCGTTTTACAAGGAGAACTATGATGCTTCCGTGGTCAAGCTTTCCAAGTTGTACGACCTGGTCAGAACGAGGGGTAACCCGGTCAAGGGTGACAGCGCGGCCGGTGGTTCTCAGGGCAGCTTCGTTCGTAACACGACGAAGTACTGGGTTCACCCGGACAACGTCACAGAGCTGAAGCTCATCATTCTGAAGCACTTGCCTGTGTTGGTCTTCAACGCAAGCAAAGAGTTTGAAACGCAAGACTCGGCCATCACATCCATCTACTACGACAACCCGGAGACTTGGGATCTGTACGAGGGTCGTCTGAAAAAGACTGAGGGTGCGGAAGCCATCCGTCTGAGATGGTACGGAGGGATGCAGAGCGAGAACATCTTTGTTGAGCGCAAGACCCATCGCGAGGACTGGACCGGAGAAAAGTCGGTGAAGGCGCGATTCTCGGTCAAAGAAAAGAACGTCAACTCATACATGCGCGGCGAGCTGCTGCCCGCCGCCCTCTTCGAGAAGGCGCGCAAGGAGGGCAAGAAGCCTGAAAAGCAGATCGCCGAGGACGAGAGACTCGCAAAGGAGGTGCAGTATTCGGTTCTCAAAAAGGGATACAAGCCGGTATGCCGGTCCTTCTACAACCGCACCGCTTTCCAGCTTCCCGCCGACGCTCGTGTCCGTATCTCGCTGGACACAGAGTTGACCATGGTCCGCGAGGACAACTTGGATGGTCGTAAGAGGTCAGGCGACAACTGGAGGCGGATGGATATCGGTATCGACTACCCCTTCTCGCAACTGCCCCCCGAGGACATTGTGCGCTTCCCGTACGCCGTTCTCGAGGTCAAGCTCCAGACACAGCTCGGCCAGGAACCCCCTGAGTGGGTTCGTCAGCTCATCTCCAGTCATCTGGTCGAGGCTGTTCCCAAGTTCTCCAAGTTCATCCACGGAGTTGCTTGTCTCTTCCCTGACCGCATCGATTTGCTTCCCTTCTGGATGCCGCAGATGGATGTTGATATCCGGAAGCCTGTTACGCACGACTTTGGTATCCACAGACCGAACCAGTCGGCAACGACTACCACATCAGACGATGACGAAGACGACGACTTGGATTCTGACGACGAAGAAGGTCCCTTGGTTTCCAGCAACAACGGCGCCACGAACGGGGAGTCTAGCGGTCAGGGTACTGCCAGGAATGGAGGGACCAGGCTCGACGTCGAAGGACAGACCGTTGACACTATTGTCCCGGTCGATAATGAGGATTTCTTGTACGATTCGGACGAGGAATACGATGCGGACGAGGCCCTCGAGGAAGCTAGAAGAGTCGGTGGTTGGACGTACTACTCGGCGCTCGCCTCCACAAAAGCGCGCGCCTTCGGCGAAAGTGCCGCAAGTGTGCTGAAGTGGGCGGTGCCTCACCCTCGTGGCTCAGAGATCCCCCGGCGCGAATTGCAGACGCAGCTTTTCGGCTCAGGGCAAATCCAGACCAAGAGGTTCAAGGCACCCAAGGGGAAGAAGATTTACGTGCCAGTCCGCGTCGAACCCAAAGTTTATTTTGCGGCTGAAAGAACCTTCCTAGGTTGGGTAAGTCGACCCTTCCCCCCCCTCATTGGTATCATATAAATCAACTACTAACCAAACGAAAACAGCTCGAATTCTCCATCTACGTCGGCACAGTGGCCGTCACGCTGCTCAACTTCGGCTCCAAGCCCACCAGCACGTCCTTCATCGTCGCCGGCGTCTTCACCCTCCTCGCCATCCTGTCGCTCTGCTACTCCGTAGTCATCTACCTGTACAGGAGCAAGGCCATCAGGACGCGGAGAGCCGCCAAATTTTATGACCGCTGGGGTCCCAGCGCTCTCTGCGCATCCCTATTCATCGCCATCTTGCTCAACTTTGCGTTCGAGGGCCGGGAGCGCAAGTACTGGTGAGACGGATCGCGACAGTGGGGCGGGCTTGTGGCATCTTAAATAAAGCGGAATGTGATTTCATCATGTAGTACTCTTGTGTGTTCGTAGCAGTATCGTCTAATGTTCTCGGTCGGCAGTCGTGGTTTCCATTTGTCCGTGGTTTTTGGTCTGGTGTGCTGCACCTTGGTATGGAGCATTTTTCGTGTGAGCTGCAGGATACCTTGCTTGTATTTGAGTCTAGAACGGAAGGAACTCAAAAGAATCGAGTGTTGGTCTCCCGCAGTCGTTCGATCATTGAGCGCGGCTATCGTGAGGTGCCACCTACTCGTCCTATCGTGCAACTCTTTTGACTCCATATATGCAACTGTCCTTTCTTCCATACTTGGTCGACTTGTTAGATCCGTATGCGTCTTGTTGTTCTCGGCCTCGCCTCTCTCAAGTTAGAGAAGCGGGCCTGTTCCTTAACCACGGACGCCACAGTATAGTACCTGGAGCCAGCCCATTCGAACACCTAGTACATCCACAACCAACGCCCTCAGCATGCGAAGACAGCCGGAAATCAGATGTTTTTGGCTTCGAGTAAGGGAGTCTAGTCCCCACGACCATGTGTGTGGCTGACGCATCTCAGGCAGAATACATCCGTAGTAGGTACGGTACCCATGAAGAATGATTGAAGGATGAAATATCACTTCAGATTTCGAGGTAGTCGGCACTAGACTTGAGGCACAGTAAACGACTGGAAATTCGGCGCTCAATGCTTGTGTTCAACTCATCGTTGTGTTCTGCCACGCTCATGGGTGTCTGCATTCGACTGAAATACATGGAAGCCGACGAACGAACACAAGAAAGGAGTAAGAAGCACACCATAATGGATGTCTGACTTCGTAAACACAGCAAACTTGACTGCAGTAGTACAGACTACATAGAGTGGGAATGTGTCTTCATTTTGTGTACTCCTTTTCAATGCCTACACTGTGACCGCCACAAAGCAGTCCCCGGTAGACGAACTGTGTACATTCTCCTTCGAAGCATCGTGAACTTCCACCAAATGTTGGACTGCCTGCCTAAAAAGATCTGCATATACGCCCTCCAAAGTTCTCACAAGTGCCCCGGTAAGATCCGATTCTGCCAATCGAACGTTGCCAGAACCGTCTCTTTAGGCAACTCGCACCCTTCAGAAAGCTGCGGGAAGTTCCATTCCATACACCGCCCTAACATGTGTCCGGCCTAGGGGCTTTTTGGAAATTCACAGCCACCATCGGGGAAGTTGGAGAAGCTTGAAAGTCTTTTACAACCCGGAAACGGGCGCAGGGCTTGCGTGAGGGCTTGGGAGGGGGACGCGAGCGGCTGAGAGTGAGAAGCCCGAGTGGCTGCATCTCGCGCGTGGGACATGTGTGAAGAGGGGCGAAGGGATTCAGCTTGTCTTACTTGGCCCACTAGAACCAAGCTCCGTGAACACAGTGAGACGCGGGGTCACCATTTAAGACCTTCACCTCGCTGGTGTAGGTTGCGTGATCCAACGGTCTTGCGTTTCTTGGCCTGTGGCATATGCAAGCTTCTCACCCGTCAAGATACCCTTCACATCTTAGGCGCCTTTACTTACACATTTCGAACCCCAAACATGCCTGTCCTCAAGCCTACATCAGAATGGGGCCATTGCGTGCCGCCCGAGTCCGATTACGGTATCACAACCTACGCGCCGGGCTGGGAGTCGGCAATCAAGGTCCGCGACGGCGACCAAGCCATCATGGCTCGTGTGGTGCACATCTACCCCAGGTTCGGGCCCTTTGGAACCGTTGCCAAGGTCAGTTGTTGGGTTGACGACTTCAGCCTCACACGAACACATGCTGGTCCTTATCACCTGAGTGCATCATGTCCGAATATCGCTAACATGACACGCCTTAGGCCCTCATGGCCGTCTGCGCCAAGATCCAACCCCCCCAGGGTCACGGAGCGCTCTTCTTCACCTCCCCCGCTTCATTCGCCGTCGCGCGTGCCCACGCCTTGCACCCTCATCGGAAGCAGCATGTCCTGGCAGAAGAGGACCTGGGCTACCGCTGCGTTGATGTTGGCGACGTACGCCTGTACCTTGTCACGTATCCCATGGCTAAGACGCCCGGCATCATCGGCGCCTGGCAAAATCCCGGCATTGGGGTCTCCGTTCGTCTGGCGGAGAAGCTGTTGCGGGACATTGATTCTTTGAAAGAAGTCGACCTCGAGGGCGGCTCGTCTCCTCCGCCGACGGGATACCTCCCCGAGGGCGAGGCGCATGGTAAGCTGAGGGAACGCATCACGGGGCTTCTGCATAGGGCCGCCATAGATCCTGAGAAAGTCAAGGTCGGAAGTAAAGACGTGTTTCTGTACTCGACCGGAATGGCTGCCATCTTCGCCGCGCACAAGGCGGTCCTCGAGCATCGACCTGGCAGCGTTGCGATCCTCGGCGCTGCTTTCCACAGTACTGTACATTACCTCCAGGAGTCCTCGCCGCATGGATACAAGCACTTCGGCCTGGTTGACTCCAATGGCCTGGACACTTTTGAAAGTTGGGTGGACGAAGAGGCTGCCGCGGGGAGAGATGTGAGCTATGTTATTACCGAGTTCCCCAGCAACCCCTTGCTGGCAAGCATTGATATCAGCCGCCTCAAGAAACTCGTAAATGACAAACCCTGCACGCCTCGGTCTCCTCGATCGAACCTGCTAACATCAGCTGTAGTCCGAAAAGCACAAGTTCATTCTCATCCTAGACGACACCATCGGCTCCTTTGCTAACATCGACATCCTTTCGGAGTCCGACATACTTGTCTCCTCCCTCACAAAGTCGTTCTCGGGTTACGCAAACGTCATGGGAGGCAGCACCGTCCTGAACCCGCTCTCGCCACACTATCCCGCCCTCTCGTCCCTCTGGTCCAAGACGTACCACAACGAGCTCTACACCGGCGACGCGGAGGTTCTGCTCTCCAACTCGGAAGACTACCTCGCCCGCACCGCGATCCTCAACCGCAACGCCGCAGCCATGGCCAACTGCCTCCACTCCCTCTCCAAGGACCCATCGTCCCCCATCGCCAGGGTTCTCTATCCATCCCTCCTCCCAGACTACGAGATTTACAGGTCCCGTCTCCGCAAGCCGACCCCAGAACTCCCGGAACCCGGCGCGGGGTGCCTGCTGAGCATCGACTTCGACTCCGTTGCCACGCGCGCGCGTTCTATGACCGTCTGGCCTTCTACCCGGGTCCTCATCTTGGTGCTCACCGGACGCTTAGCCTCGCCTACAATTTGCTCGCTTTTGGAAAGGACCCCGAGGAGGCGGTGTACCATCGGTCGTATGGCATCCTGGAGGAGAGTGTGCGTATCTCGGCGGGTCTGGAGGACGTGCAGGACTTGTTGGACACGTTGAATGATGCTCTGATTGTTGCCCAGGAGGCGAAGAATAAGTTGGCGGAGGGCCCGAGGACGGTGGAGGCTGCTGCTGGTTTAGGTGTTGCTGCTTAACTGTGATCTAAAAATCAAATGATATTGACGAGTCACTCGGAGAGAAGGTCACCGTCTAAACCGGTTTTCCTGTATGTCCACCAAGCCATCAGCTATCTCGCGCGTGAGAGACTCTTTTGGGCCCTAGTGTGTACGCGACGCCAAGTCATGCCAGTGACAAGTTTTGCAACGCAACAGACACAACGCATCTGCTTTCGGTGTGTGTGTGTGTGTGT
>JAIMZG010000855.1:0-26318 GCA_020466075.1 Colletotrichum coccodes
AATTAACGCCTTATATCACCTCGTGACACGTCATTTGATACTATTCGTCGTGCTGTGCGTGAGCTCAGCATGTTATTTGTTACATACCCTCTCTCTCCGTTCCTTCGGTGGAGTCGACCTGGATCCTGGGTGAAGCTCATAGTTTTGGTATAGGTACTTTCTTAGAACGCTCGTACGAGTGTGTCATTGACAGACAGGCCGGGCGGAAGACCGCAGTATGCTTACAGTCTTTTATGCGTGCAAGTAGTTTAATGCTTTGGGCTCTTTGTGGCACTTCACTGCTAGCATGACAATTCTCAAGTGAAACCACACACCCAGGATGAATCTGAAGTAGAAGGTAGTTGATCAGCGGCGTGACTCGGTAATTTCATAATCTACTTATGCGGTTACATCCCCTGGACAATCGCACTGAACTGAGATAAGAATCACGTAACCTCAAGCTTTCTACTGCGTTAAACAAAGTTTGAAAACCGCCCACACCGTCTATGAATCAGGGGGCTTGAGGGAATGGTTCTGGCTACCGTTGGAATAGCGTAAACCTTACCAATTTGTACACCTCTACTATGTCCACGACAGAAGTACATCGTAGGGTCCTGGCCTCATAGCAATGATGGCAATGGAATGAATAAGCTTCTCTAATCGAGCCTCTTGACTGCTGCGTTCTTCGTCAAGTGCCACGTTGACACCTCACCAATCAAATTAATCGTCAAATACGTAGAGAAGAGCGCTTATCACTTATTGTAAGCGACAATATCTTTTAACTCCGTACGAGCCAGATAGCAGTAGCACTGATGACTCTAGTCGTACCGCTTTTCTGTGTTATGTCTGCATCTGACTGGATGAATTGCTTTATGAGAAAAATAGGACCTCATATCGAAATGGCCCCTGTTACCTTGCGCCTACCCCAGTAGTACAAGGAGCAGCTACATCCAAGGTCCAGCTACTTCAATGAAGATTTCATGCCGTGAGACTTAATGAACTATCTTGGCATAGGCTCAGTTAGAATGTAAGACCCCGCAGAATTGGCACAAACTCGGGTTGGGTAGCGCACTCACTCTCCCCTGAATCTTCCCCTGAGAGTCCACTAGTTGTCGATACCCAAAATCCCATTCTGGGTGACAACGCGTCTCCGTATCACAGCATCCAGACCCATGGCTCAGAAGCGCAACAAGTCTACTCCGGACGAGACTACAAGTGGTAGAGTTCAACGATCGGTAGAGTACACAACAATGTTTTTACTTATCTTTGACAACAGTGATTGTCTTTCAGAAGATACCTAGCTTACCCGCCTATAAACACCACAGCCTGGCTTTTTTCAAGTTCCAACAAGCTGTAATTGCTCCCAATACCCTTTATCCTACGCATGATACTGGTTTTAAGGAAATAATTCATATAAGCTTTGGCTATGAAAACCAATGTGAATTTTCAGGGTTCTTGACAGTGATATAGCTTCTTTAGGCGTGATGAGTGGTTTTCGCCCTCGACTTCCTTCTCCTGTACTAGGAGTTCTGCACCGGGCATGACGTCCGACAAGAAAGGATCCAAGGATAGATTTATTAGCCGGCCACCAATTCCTTCTAAATCAGTAAAGTACGCCACAAGATGGGTTGTGTGAAAATCGCCATATTGTAACACTTGTTGTAGCTTACACAGCTTGCACCATCCAGCTTGGCCTAAACCTTGAACATCAGCACTACGGAAGCCAATGCTGGAAGCTAGCCAATGTCACACTTACAGTCCTTCTCCAGAGCGCGAAAACTTTGAGATTCCGCAAAACTCGTCGGTTGTCGATACAGCTGGAACCTTCCCAAGGTTTCTGGTGGCACCCAAACGATGCCGTCTTCCCACCGGACGATACCGGACGACTGATGCTCGTAAATAAAGTTCCGGTCATGTGGAATGGCGCGCCTTAGTTTTGGAGGCCGGGACCAAATTGGTAAGCGCTCTGCTTTTGACCAGATGCATTTGACTACATGGTGACCACGTTGAGTGGTCCCGCGGTAATATAAGACATGTGTTGAGATTGAGGTTAGCGTGAAGCTTTAGCTGAAGAAAATTACCAACAATTAGAAAGCAGACCTGTCTCAAGCCAAGCAAGCTGCAAGGAAGGTAGTGAGCCTTGCTTCACGAAGCTTATCGTCTATTACCAGGTAACTAGTCTCAGAGCTACAACTGCGAAGAGTTCAACACATCTTTTGAAATAAATATCCTAAATGCACCTGTTCCATGTTCAGAAACACTCTCATTTGGCTACATCTAAAATTTCACGCTCTTATCTTCGTCCCCATTCCTGTCAAACACCAAATTTTACATCACCACTACCAGCAAGAACTCAGTAGAACCTGTTTGTCACCATGGCCGGAAAGAAGATCATCGTGGGTTTTGGAGCTACTGTCAGCCAGGACGGCTCGGTTGCTGATCTATTTTTGAATGATTCCAAACTCAGGGACGGTTGGTCAGTCCGCACGGTCACTCGAGATGCCACAAAAGACTCCGCCAAAGCCCCCCTAGCCAAGGGCACCGAAGTCGTCACGGTAATTGTAATTCTTTGTTTTCAGAAAGATCATTAAGGAGACAAAAAATAAGCAGTTCGACCTGAATAATGATGAGTTCTTGATCAAGACTGTCTCTGGGGCATCCGCACTGGGAGAAAATGGACGCCGATCTCGAGATCAAACAAGGAAAAAGCATTGTTGATATTTCCAAGCAAGACAAAATTAAGTTTTTCATCTGGAGCTCGCTTCTTGACATAAAGAAACGTAAGTTGATATGTAGCTCTGACGCTTGGAACCTCCAAGCTTCCTGCCATGGTGTGCTAATCCGGAAAAGTGACCGATGGCAGGTTTCCCAACGTGTACCACTTCGATGCCAAGACCAATATTGAGGAGTATGCCGGGTCTACTGAAGTTCCTGCCGCTTACTTCGTGCCGGGGTTTTACATGTCCAACGTGCCTGGCCAGAGTTTCATGCCCAAACCCCCTCAGGACACCTTTCACTTTGAGTCTGCCAACTCCCGAGACTGCAACCATCCCGATTTTCGACAATGCAGACACTGGAAAGTTTTTCAAGGGAATGGTGCTGAACAGAGACAAGCTTCTGGGTAAACGTGTCCTCACTGCTGCGCGTTATATAACTCCTAAGGAAATCATTGAGGAATTCAAGACATTGTACCCAGAGGCTGGCAAATCTTCCACGTTCTTCTCCGTGCCATATGACGCCTACCTCAAAACGTTCAAAGGCTTTGGAATGCCTGACTTTGCCGCCACAGGGCAGAGTTACTGGAGAACATGCGCCTTTTTGAGGAGGGTGGTTACCATGGCGGCGCGTCACTTGACGAAAGTTACGCCCTTTTGGAGGATCCTTTGACGACTTTGAAAGGATTCCTGAGGAATTCGCCTGCATTTCATGCCCTGCACTAATTTTACTGAGACTTCTCCATCTGGGTTGCATTTTCTCAGAAAATATGTCTATGCTAGTTACAATAATTCCGCAAGACTTTGATAGCCTACGTAATGCTGATTAAGTTTCATCCGTGAAAGTAAGATGTTTGCACCCACATGTGGAAATAATGTGCAAAACGTTAGCCAGCGTAAGACAGGGCGAATTTGTTGCAAGGGGTTTACCAGGTTGTTTGGCGAAAACAAGCACATGATAGTGTTGCTGCCTTTGCATGTCACAGTAGCCTACTTAATGCATCATGGTGTGAGACTTTTTAAAAGTTCAGTACAGCTTGACAGATGAATTGGAGTCATATAATCGAATTGGTCATCTTGATGTGCAACCAATTCAGTGATCGCTTTACAAGATCATACACATAATTCTCAGGCATGGCAGCGAGTCCAAAGGCCAGCAAAACCAATATCAACCTGTAGTATATTTGTCCACAATTGAGTCTTCAGACGTGGCGAGGAAGTCTATCCCGCCTTTCGAATGCTTGGGGCATGTCAAGTGTTTTGCTAACTCAAATTAAGGGACACATCTCTGAGTGTTAAAACCGACATAATTAACAGAAATGTTAAAGGTTCATATCTCGCAGGATAAATGTGAGGCTATCATGACATTCTGCCACGCAAGCTTTACCCCCAAAGTGAAGCTCGCTTGGGATGACCAGTCACCCTGAACGAACCTTAGTCATCCTACACGAGGTTGACTATTTAAGCCATTCTCTTGTGTCTATTGCACTTATAATAGAACAAGCCACTTTCACCTTTGATATATCTTCCCTAGGCCGTCCCGTTTTGTGATATCATATATTACGACTGACTCCACAGGTAAACGAGAATGGTTCCAAGGAAGTAGAGCATACTTTGGCGGAAGTTGGTTCTCTGTGGGGAAAAAAGAGGTCGGACTTCTCCTTCATAGTTCATATATCCAGAACCATATTGGAGTCGCACGATATAGCTATTGCAGCCAGAATGAGAAGCTACCTCCTGCTTTCCTTCCAACAGTTTCCTAGTGAGCTGCATATACCACTTCAGCATCCCCATCTAGCATCTTGTGAAAATATCCCTCGAGCGACAGGCTCTTTACTTGTGGGTACAGCTCCTTGGAGTCAAGGTATCCGAGGCACCGCGCATACCCAGGATTGTTGTCTCCACGAATATCACACGAAAAGTGATACTGCAGGATCCACAGCTGATAGATGTCTGCAAAATCCTGAGAGCTCTGAACCATGAGCAAACCAGCAGCAACGTCGTCCTTGGAAATCTGGCACCACAGATTGTCAGCTTGCCATTGCCAAGAAAGATTGCGACACCAAATTGTAGCCCAAATAGTGTGTATACTTACGGGCTTGCGTTCAATTCTCTCGTGGCTCAAGGCCTCCAATAGGTCATCAACCTTGTTCGGAGATGAAATTCACTGTATGCGAAGATACTCTTGTTAAGGGTCCTCGGACCGCAAATGGCCTCTGCCACGTAACGTCCAACGTCCCTGACATCAGTCACAGCACAAACAGTGTTGCCACTTCCAACAATACTATAGCCTGGGCCAACGACAGCATAGTCCGTCCCACCAGAAGGAAGACGAGTGAGAGCCATCTGATACCACCAGAAAATATCAATAATGATGTAAGGTAGGTGCAGCTTTTTGACGTGATTGAAAACATCCTCCTTCTGATTTAGATGCAATTAGGATCAACGAAACTTGCGAATCTGACTTGTACGCTACTCACATCATCTCGAAGCTTCATAACGCCCTTCGGGGGTGCAACAGTGGCAAAGGCGTATGGGACAAATCGCTCGAGGCCCGCAGCCTTCGCAGCGTTGGCAAGAGGGATCTGTGCTCCAAAAGCATCGGGAGAGAGAGCTGCAATGACCACACCAACGTCGCAGAGTATATCCACCAACGCATCTTGGGGGCCTTCGAGATCGGCAGCAGCTAGTTTGATCCCACGTTTCTGAAGTTTGGTGTTTTTTATTTTATTCAGAGAGGAGGGCCACAACAGAGCTGTAATTTCTTTTGATGAGGTCAGTATTCACTACATGGCTCACGAATTACGTTGCCGGCACTGTCAGTGTTCGGAATGGTACATACAAACTTGTTTGTGGCTGATCCAAAGAGGCCATTGACGATGGATGCTCCCGTCCCTCCTGCTGCACCAATGATTGCGACCCTCATCACTGCGATAAAAATACTGGCGTGATTTACTGGTTTGTACACGGACGCCTGAATGCCAGCTTGAGGGGCTGAGAAGCGTGTATTTATAGTCCTGCTAAGAATCTAGATACATCGAATGCCCGATATTTCCATGTAAATTTAACGCGAAGGAGCCTAAAGATGTAATCTCAGCGACGTGAACTTTCTCAGGAGGTAGGGCACCAATCGTCTATTATACGCTCTTGTTCTGATTGCCTGGATATTGGTGTGCAAGTAAGACCCCAGGAGACTTGGAGTTTGAATGAGAATCCTCCCCAACGCTATTGACGCTTCTCACTCAGCCGTTCCAACTGTGCCGCGTATATGAAAACCAGTGAGGCAGGCTCGGACTGTCTTAACCACAAAGTTTAAGGAATACCTTGTCCCTCCATCGATTAGCTCCTTGTTCCCCCTTTTTAGCGCAAGGGGGAAGGGAGGGGGTATCGCTGATTGCCCGCAAATAACGACCAATCCATCCTAGCTACAGTGATGGGTGAGCGCGGAGTTGAGAAAGGCCACAAGAGGTGCACTTGACCACAAGAGGAAAACAAGGGATTCCCGGTGCCCTTGTATACTCAAGAGAGGAACCTACAAGTAGAACGGTGACACTGTGTCAGTGAACCGTCGTATTGTCATGCTTTGTATCGTATAAGTATTTCCCTGAGATCCAGTACTGCTTAATTAACACGCAACTAATGTTGCAAAATGCATAGTGTGTTGAAGGACTTCTGAGTCATAATTCTACTAAGAATTTGATTTTTGGATTTAAATCAGCCTTGTATTTGTCATTACTTTGATTCCATGCAGACTGATCCGTCGTAGTTGCTGGATTGGAAGGATTTAAAGCCCTTGAGCATCTTGCCGGCATTAAGTTTCATCATCTGTTGCTACAGCTACAATCGATTCGAGTCAAATATTCTATAGAAAGCCAAGATTACCACAACAAAAAGCACGTAGTTACTGTGTGTGTCGCTATTGCCTGCGTTTGTTCTCAATGTATGTCAGCGACCCTGCATCCGCCCCCCCCCCCTGGCGCCCCCCCAACGTCCGGCCACTTACAATCCCTCACCAGAACACCTGCCACCATCAATTATATAATCCCGGATAACATCTGTCGAAGGGTATGGGTATATTGGTCGTATTGAATGTGTACAGCTGTTGTGCCATGGAGAAATCCTCGTTAAAATTCCCACTAGTTGCCTTCACTGGGGAACTCAAAAGAATTCCTTGCTTCTGACTAGTCTAATTGCCCTGATCAAGTGTGATGATTGGTCCAGAATTACCGGTGTTTTCTACCGTGCTTTTACGCCCATTTCTACGGGCCATCGCATGCCCATTTTCTGTAACAAACCCGTTCAAGCTGCGACTTGTATGCAGAGCTTATAGCTATTTCAAGTTAGCGCAGTAATAAAGGATAGAGAAAGAAGCAAATTAATTATAAGACTTTGAAACGCTTCAAGGTATTCGAAAAGCCAACTACTTCACAGAAACATCGTAAGTAATGCATTAATGTCTACTACTATTGTAAACGAATATTAGAAGCAGATAGGACACTGTTACATAATAGCTAGAAGTTAACTAGTTTTAAGAGATTGAAACAACTACAAAAATTTTGCACCATTGTTGAATTGTTAAATAGCTTTTATAGTACTGATATCAAAATGGAGTGCTATGCAGGTCCCGGTTTCCGACCCTCAAAGTAAAACTTAATTCTTGAACAAAAGCTTCTTTAATCGGCAATATTCAGAATCAAATACACCAATCAAATTATAGTAAGGGAATTACTGCAGTATTGTTGTAATCCGCAGCACCGTCGGCGCATTCTATCCTTTCCATGCAGGTTCCGAATATGCGGTCCCACAATCTCGTATGTTTGCCGTAATTCCCGCTGCTCTTCCACCCCTTCCGATGATGTAGATCGTGATCCTCCAGAACAAGCTCGCATTTGAGCCACTGCAGAGGCAATGCGAATGGAGTAGGAGTGGTAGCGTAAAGACGGAGACCGCTATGTCCAATCAATTCGGTGAAGATAACGTATTCTTGGCAGAACCACCACTCGTAGAAGCCCATTGGCAGACCAACGAATCTGAGTGTAGCCCAAGTCAAGAACGGGATGCCGGCGATATCCCAGAACTCTTGCTCGCTGTCCGCAAAAAGTGTCAAAAGGGGGTTTGGGTGCTTCGTCAAGTGATGTGTGCGGTGATACTTCCACAAGAATCCGACTTCGTGCATAAGCCGGTGATACCAGTAGAACCAAAAGTCAAGGACAACGCCATATATTCCAATTTCAAATGGAAGCAGTCTCCAGTTGATGGTGTTTGGAGCTTGCTCGCGTGAATAAGCCAGGATGACCGCCATCATGGATCTAAATGTCGCCGTGGAGATGAGAGACTCGAGGACAGTTTTAACGCTACTGTCTGGCACACCATCGCGCTCGTGCTTGTCGCCATCGAGATAGCCGTATATCTGGCCAAGCGTTCGCATTGTGTTGATTTGGTGAATGGCGACTATTTTGATAGCAATGCTGTAGAAAAAGAAGGCAACTACCGGGTGCATGTTGTACCCTGTCAGCGATACAAATGCCTGGTGAATAAGTAGTGGAATCGTGGCGTGTAGAAGGATCCATCTATGAAACTGCCAGTGCGGCATATAAGGTACGGCGTCGCCTTTAGCGTGGACAGGTGCTGGATGATTGAGCTCATCGTGATATAGCCCAAGTCGCTCAATGACCCAGTTGCCGATCTTCCATGTACGTTTGTCTGCTCGTCTCCATGTCGATTTCATAGGATCCTTGTTTTCGATCCTTACAGTTGGGCGAGCAGTAGTTGTGATGGTAGTTGACGACATCTTATGAATGACAGTGGTCACTCCGCACTGCGTTGTCTGCTGGAGGACAATGGAGTCGAGGTGACACTGGCTCATTGCGCACAATATATACTTTCATCTGATCGCGGCCCTCGGCAGTTTTGTCTTCACATGTGTCCATCAAAGTGTCAAATAAAAAGCTCGGACAACGCGTCAGACTCATAAGAAGCATTGACAATTTTTGCCACTCCGTAAAATTGGCCCTGCAGATTGCAGCGCGCTCTGACTGGGATATATGCCTTCAACACTACCTTTACCCATGATTGTTTCACGTCTCCCGAGGCCCGACGTGTCTCGGCTGAACCGCGGAACGTCTACAAAGGACATGAGCTAGAATGCCTCAAAGAGCCGAGGATACTGATGGCATATGTTTTCGAAGCTTTGGTATCAGTTCATCAACAGCCGCGCGGCCCCCACTCGTTAGATACCCTTTCGTGATTACGGCAGCTTGCCGTGTACCAACGCATAGTAATATCTATGACGAGAGACTTGCTGGGTACTAGATCCAAATATTATGCATTCATCCCCGTCGCAATATTGCTAGGCACGCTGACTTCAGGCTTGTAAGATATAAAAACACTCCAGAGCATGGTCTAGAATGCCAAAAGCACCGATACTATGAAATTACGGGGATATCTTGGGGTAGAATGATTGTGACGGAACCAATCCTTCGTACGATGCTTTCACGTTTGCAAAAGTGTATCTAGATCATATTTACAAGGTGCAGATGATAGGGCCTTTCACATATCTTCTAGATAAGGCCACATTAGGCCATCCATAACTTTTCGAGGGATCATCCTAGTTTAGACCTAAAAATCTTTGATCTTGCACAGAAAATTCATCTCTGCAGCGACATGATATGGCTTGCGAAGTTCAGACCCCTGAGCCGAGGAGAATTGCACATTTACGCGATACAAGCACGTGCACCTGGTAAAGCTCTAGATGAACGTTCATTAAACACAGCGCGGACTCGTATCGATAACTGGGCCTAGAATGCACTCGAGCACCCGAAGTGGTTGGGAAGCGAAGTGGAATTCAAGTGCTCAAAAGAACTATGATGACCGCAATGGCAATCTGCTGGGCAACAGTCCCGCCGCAACCTTGCAATGTCGCTTTGATACTGGCGAGACACCCACCACCAACCTGAATTGCTTGGATCAAGCTTTCCTTAGTGAAAAGGTCGGTTCCCACACTACCAAAGAGGAACACCAGATCCAGACACGGCAAGGAGCATATTCCGTTGTCCAGGTAGCATCCAGTATGAGATGCAAAAGCCGCAGAAGCGAATGAAGCGCATGTCGCTGTACAAGGCTTAAGAACAGATGCCATCTTGACTTGCAAACAATGCATTGTGTTCCACACCCAATTTTGCCCTGCCGCAGAGAATAGATCCACGTTGCCAGAGATCTTGAGACAATTCTTTTCTCCATACGCCAGAGGATAATCGCTGGTATCGCAGCCGAGTTGAGCTTGCGCACAGTTGCGATAAAAATTGCAGGATTTCATCGGCGGATCCATGCAGGACGGCTGGCACATAGGATCTGATGGGCAGGTGCTACAGTCGCCGCAGTTTTCGCACTGCAGGTCTCCGACTTTCTCGACAATGACTTGAGAGTCGAGGATGTTGTCAGCAACATTAGAGACCCCAATGTCGTATCGCACTGACTTGGTATTGCTAGGGACGGGAAGCGACAGCGTGAACCAATCTGTTGCTCCGCCTGCGTCGAAAGCGCCGAGACCGAGCGCGTTCATGCTGTTGGTGACTGTAACGAATGCCCCGGTATTCGAGCGGATTGTGATTGAATAATAATCGTTAAACTTGGACCTGCGACCAAGACTGTCAGGATTAGACTACTTGAATGGTCAGACTGGGAACTTACCCAAAATAGCCACCAGGGACCTCAGAAGTGACGAATTTGTACTTGATGTATGCGCTCTTAGTAAACGGGTGCACAGGGAAGCTCTTGGCGGCAGCCTGGATGTCATACTGTCCATTCGTTGAAATGACGAGCTGAGTGTCACGTTTCGTTTTGGGATTCTTCGTTGTGCCTCCTGACCACCCCGTCGTACCATTATCGATATCGAAGCTAGCGCCGGCATCGGGCTCGACGTATGGCATCAGCTTCAGAGTCACCAGTCCGGAGGTTGCAGCTAGGCCGTTGACCGCGATGGAGTTGTCCCCTGTTCTTGCAACCATTGCTATTGTCGTAGAAGGAAGATTGTTAAATGTGCACTGGCCAGTGTTATCTGTGGTGCAGACTTGTCCAACACCAGGATACGTGGTCGCATTTACCGTGATGCTGGCACCCGAGACGGGCTTTCCGTCTGTTCCTAGGACAACTACAGGCA
Source organism: Colletotrichum coccodes (assembly GCA_020466075.1). NCBI lineage: Eukaryota > Fungi > Ascomycota > Sordariomycetes > Glomerellales > Glomerellaceae > Colletotrichum > Colletotrichum coccodes. Next base: position 10,852 of record JAIMZG010000855.1, read on the forward strand.
TGGAAATACTCCCAAATAGAAGGTCGAAGGACTTGATGATCGGGTTGCCTGCAACATCTAGGGCAAATATTGACAAGAGCACGCTGCTATCGCTGAATCCCGTGAACGATATGCCTTCCGGGGTAACACTGAAGCTTTGAGCCTCAGCAAGATTGGCCAAGACGGCGACGTTCTTGGTATCAAGTTGAGTGCAGGAGATTTCGACCGAAAAAGGAGCACCGTTTGCATTAAAGCCGGACTCGGTTATACCATTCAGCTTGAGAGACGGAATGCAGCTTGGCTGAGAAGTGGTCGACGAGGAAGACGTAGGTAGAACGATTGAGATAGAGGTCGGTGCCGATGTTACAGTGGCCGAGGTCTCAGATGCGATGCATTTGCATGCGGATGTGGCTCTGCTGGCCACATCTCCAGTGCAGGCCGTGGATATGAATGTGGGGTATGTCTTCGGCAGGGGCGCGGTAGCATGGTGTTGCAGAAGCCCGCAATATCGGAACTTCTTTTAATGAATGCTCGGAGACAATTGTTATGGCTGCAAGCTGCCTCGACCAGAATGGATGACCATTGGCCCATAAGAGCGAGAGAAAGGATTTGAAGACGCATTTGGTTTTCGGTCGGATCTTAGCGCACCAATGTAAGGCTTGGTTATAAATCAGAACAAGCTCCCGGCGGATATTGGGCGGCCAGAGGGAACCATGGCCGTGGTAAGAGTCCACGAGATGTGCTCACGTTTTTAAGTTTGATGCTGCCGATCGCTCCAACGCAAAATACCAGGCCCTCTTCTCAATGTCTTGGGGGGAAAAACATAAACGTGAGAACAGAATGCAAGGAAACAATATTGCTAATTCGACCTGCCAATGATTATCCTTGTGTATTTTAGGATGGGAGCGGGAGCAGTTCAGCCGCATGAGCTGAACTGAAGTCCGCCTCAAGATATTGCACAATGAGGCTTTAAGCTGAGATAGGGCATAGCCTAATGCTGCCCTTAAGTCGATAGACAGCGCCACAATGTTCCAGTCCGAAGATTTCTAGGCTGGAGAACCATATACGACTAAGTTTTCCGCTTGAAGATGAGCTAGTGGCGCTCACCACTTAGAATACGCCCTTGAATTTGGGCAGCTCTTTCCTCTCTAGATAGGCGAGCTGGGGTCCAAAAAAGAGCAAGAAAAAGAAACGGGGGAAAACTCCACTAAAAACTTAAGACATCTAATTTCATTTACATCCTCGTGTGCAATTATGCCTGAAACTAGGGATGCTTTCAAGCCAAACGCCGTGCTTGCTTCAGTGGCCCTGTGCCTCTCCTTCTTTCTTCTCTGTCTAACAGGCACTTTTGGCGATGGAGTGTTAGCTGGAGGGTTGATAGAATCATCTCCCAATCGTGCTTAGGCGGCCTTCACCATCTTTTCTTGCTTGCCATCGAAAAAAGAGTTAGTAATACTGCTTTCTACAGATCTGCTAATAGTAATTTTCTGGGGTCAGTGGCTTCTTGTGGTGCTCTCTGAGCGACCTGGCTTGGGTCCAAGCACACTCTTTTTCTGGTTTAACCTACTAAGACTTAGTTATCGATTGTCAACTTTTAAGAACAACTCTCTGTCCTGACAGGCAGTAGAGCTACTGAACTGTTCATGTCACGAATCGCCGTAATCTAACTAGTTACGTTGTAGAAAACCCATTAGCACGTTAAATAGTCTTGAGATAACAGCCAGCTTAGATGTAAAAGTGCTTGCCATAGCTCTGGTATCTGAGGGAAAAATGCATCTATGCGTACAAGTAAGTCCTGTAACATGACCTCTGAGACTATCTTGGCGAATCTGCTGGAATCTTATAACTACTATTAACTCCGGGCTAATATACGTCCATTATTCCAACGAACACATCAAACATTTGTAAGCTTTACGTTTAGGACCACCCCTTGCCATAGAGTGAATCGAGGTGAGCCAGGTTTAGGCCGAGCCTAGATAGCCTTGAATGATTCTGGCAAAAAGCGGTATCGCGTTATATAAGCCAGAAAGTCACATGAGATAAGACAATATCGTGCAACTCTGGAATTTGGCAGACGACTACCACACAAACAAATTCCTCAGCCAGCGCTCAAAGTGCAGCGCCAGCATACACTTGAATTATAAATAAGTTTAAACATTTTTATACTCTTTTGATTTGCAAAAAACTAGAGTAAGACTCTAGTTCCGTAGCCATTGCTTGGCTCGAAGTACTCATCAATCCCAAGACTAGTGGTCCAGCAGTGAACATTAAACACTCGCTGCTGCTACTTTGCCAACCAAACCGAGAATCCCTGCCGCAGTAATTGCGGAAGTCGACCTAGAGAATCCTTCTTCGAAGGGCAGGCGCTCCTCCTCTGAGAGTCATGTGAGCAAAATCACCTAATAAAGAAAGAGACCATGCAATACTTACCAAACAGAACTCTGACCCACTCAGTTCTGGCGGTGCCGTTGTTCAAGTTTCCAAAAACAGACAAATAAAGAGCGGTCTCGATGAAGCTGAACTGGGCACCATCGGCCGTCAAGTTGAACTTCGGGTTAGCAGTGGCAGCGGCCTGGAGACGCGCCGCCCTCGCCTTTGCTGCAGTAGGGATCGAGATGGTTGAATCGGTGAAGTGAGATGCCACAGACTCCCAGATTGTTCTGTTGAAAGAATGATTGTCGCCAAAATATACGTCGTTGCGGCTCAGGCTGCCGTCGTGTTCGATGACTGTCGTAATGTTATCAGCTTAAGCTTTCGTGTAAAGAACATCGCTGACTTACTCCCATGGGTGTTGAGATCGTCCAGATTGAAAGTCGCGTTGTTTCCAGTAGTGCTGGTAAGAAGCGCCTTCTGTCCGACCAGTGTGGTTGCAGCGGGATCCAAGTTCACAGCTGCAGTGAAGCCGACAATAAGGTCTGCTAAGGAGATATTCAATCCAGTGCGAGGCAGGTATCCATGGTTGGCGAGAGTGTTGACCATGGGGCATGGACTACGACCTGGTGATTGTGAGCGATGGCCTTAGCAACAATCCATCTTAAATAAATGACTTACGGTCAGCAGCAGTGGGCGCAGACCAGTCATTTGCCCCTCGTCGGACAGCGAATGCATCTGCCGTGAAGGCAACAGAGAGAGCTAGCGCAGACGTAAAAAGCATGATGGGTGAGCGATTGCAGAAATAGGGGAATGACCAGTCTGACAGCTAGAGTAAATGACGGGAAGCTGGGCAACAGAGGAGCAGACTCAACAGAGCCCCTTTTGGTGTTGGGGAAAAGGGAATTTTTAAGTCTTTACAGACATTCCAAGGCATCGTATGCAAAGGATGATCCACTAAGACTGTCGACTCACAGCATAGCCGATCAGCTTACGCGATTCCCCATTCGTGGTCATGGCCGTGATAAGTGCCAGATCCAGCGTACAAGTGCGTGATGTAAAATTGCCCTCCACCCTTAAGTGGTTTCGCTAGGGGAACAGACAACGGAAGATGCTCCCGATCAGGGGATCTGCCAACAGCTTGGCCATAGTGGGGTCCCCGCGACCCTTACTAAATCCATGGCAACCAATGATGAGGTTTTTGAAAGTCATCAAAAGTTCAATGTGAGCCTCGGTAACACCGGGATGGCCCTCTTTTCGGGCTGTCCCCGAGCACAGCTCTAGATGTCAGTGCGTCAAGACATGCCGGCGACATCCTAGATAGCCCGAGTCTTGTATACGACGATTGCGCAGCGATACGGGTTGTATCAACAGTCGTTGGATCAAATACAATTCGCTTTCTTAAAGAATAAACTTTTCACGGGCAGACGTAATTCTGACAAGCGACGACTTCTTTTGGTAGGCGAGCCCAGCCGTGACACAGTCAGCAAAACGTTCAATCAGGAGTATGTCGAGAGCAAGCTGGAGTAGGGGTTCAGGACTGATAAGAACATAACCCTCCTCTAGAGCATTGCAGACACAGGATAGACAAATCATGCAGGTCTTAGAATAATAGCGATGGAACTTTATTAGCTACGTTTGTATTCACTCTAATAACTCGATAAAGAACGCGTTGTCTTAACATTTTCTTGCCTTGCTGGTAGCCCCGTGCATTCCGAGAAGGGCGTCCATCTGCGGACTTGTTTTTCGTATCATCCCAGCAAGGAGCATGAATTAACGAGCACCTGATAGTTGGCTCCTTCTCCCCCGAAAAGCAGCCTCTAGTGTTACTGCGGCTTAGTTGTGGCCTTTAATCCGTTCTCGTAATCTTCCTTTTCTCTTAGTTTTCTTAGCTTGAGCCCAAATATTTTGCATGATGAACTCTTTTAACTAAACACCAGGGTCGGCACTAGCCATGGATGATATATGGATAGACAAAGTGGAACTATTTAAATACTTGGAAAGACTTTCGCTCGCTTGCAAAAGAAGTAAATGTAAAATGGAAGCAACCACTATGGTGGGCGCGAAGCTGGGCGAGTGAGAGTGGCTGTCGACGAGGCAGATGTGGTAGCTTAGGGTGTTCAAGACGTCGAACCAGAATTGGACGCTCTGAATGAAAGAAGAGCTGGCCATTTGAGACCCTGTCGAGGCCATGCAGGCTATAGTGGTTGGTAGTATATTCAGCCTCTTTGAACTTCCACGATACGGATAAGGTGGTCAAGACGCCCTCGTCAGCATTATTCTGCTCAATAATAAAACCAAATGTGATACAAACGTGCGTTGATCACACAACGGAGGGCTTGCTGTACCTCTTGGCGAAGCACGTGGCGCGCTCCCTATAAGCCTACTCCCTACTCTCATAAACATATTTAGTGAGAGAGCTGTTGGCGGTGTAGTTGTGGTCCAAAATATCAAAGCCGTGGATTCATTTGTGGCTGTAGATCGCGTCAACACCGCCATGTTTAATAGATGGTGGACAAGAAATGCCGCAAAAGGGTTCTTGCTGCGTTCCCGTTAGGGTAGAGAGAGAGAGAGATTGCTAAGCGCTGGAAAGCGAAAGCCGTTTACTACCAATGGGCATAATAGCTATAAAGTCTTATTGTGAGTTTTATCAAGGAACAATCACTGCTTTCCGGTAAGGCAAGTAGCGGTATTGTCCATGATTCCCAAGCGATGGCTAATCGTAAATTTAGGGTAGTATTTCGTCAAATCGTGCATGTTTATGATTATAGGCCACGTATGAGGTAGCTAATTGCCTTGCCAATACTTTGGGCCTTTTCTTTGTCAACCTTTCTTGACTTCGGCAGTTAGCTACTTCTTCTTAGTAAGTTATGTGACGAACCTCGCTCGAATGGCCGCCATTACAGTCGTAGCCAGCCTACAGCCGCCTCTGAATAAGGTTTATCAAAGACCGAGAGCCCACCTGAGTGCGCTGGTTAGATCCATCCACCCGGACCGTTCCCGATACGTGTGACGCATCGCTGACAGCGAAAGCCACCGTCGATGATTTTTTTGGTAAACCGACAAAAGTCTATTTCATTTAATTGAACTACTCTGTGGCCTCGGCGTCGATATAGTTAGACAACATGGTAGCCGCCTAAAGAACCAAAAGTCCTTCAATGTCTCTGCAGGTATGCCATTGCATTTTTTTCCCTTCAGGAACGAACTCACCCCAAATAACCACCAAATGCAGACACTTGTAGATATGGCCTCTAGCTGTGCTACTTCGAATTAGATGCCTTTGCAACACTGACTCTCCAGTTGTCTTTGTCAATCAGCCAGTTTGTCATCTCCTCGATTTCCCATGCAACGCTTCCCATCCCTTCTGGACATTCCCAATCGAAACCAGCTCCACTCAGATGAAGAAAGACGGTGGTTGAAGCGCCCTCTCCACCACTGCTGGTAGCGCCCGCAGTCACCATCAACCCAAAGCGAGTTCATCTTGAAATTGACAGAGTGAGAAAGCCTGGCATCTTCTTCCGAAGCCTTGCGTTCAGCAGTGGCCTCACCCAATTCAGGAGCCCAGTTGAACATGAGACTACCATGCACCAGAGGAAGCAGGGGTCATTCTCTTGCCGCGGTGTTTTCACCTTCGATTTCGGGCATGATGGCCCGTTGAGGAGCAGAAGCATGTTTTGTCTAGATTCTGCTCCTCTTGAATATTTTCCAAGAATTTATTCACGGCCTCCGTCTGATCCTGATTCTGGACCGATTCGTGAGGGACCGGGACGATGTTGCAGACAGTTTGAAAAGTCGGCCCCGCTACGTCGGTGGCTTCCATCGCAGAAGTGCTTCTGCGCTCTCATTTGCACAGTCGGTAAATGTGACAGACCTCGGCAGGAAGGGAGCAATATGGGACTTAGCGGCTTCGACATTCGAGAACACACAAACTCTAACACTTTTGCCTCTTTCGCCATCGATGGCTGTATAGCCGCCCCGGCGTGCGCTCGTCAGTGCCATTGCAGCTTTAACGAGAGCAGGGATTTCGAGATGGTATGTCTACGCAATGAAGCTGTGTTGCATCTGGTGTTGTTCTCCATAATGATGATCTAGAGAGACCTGTAGTGAAGGTGGACGGAGGTGGCCATGGTGCACCAGCGTCAACGTGCCTCGCCAGGAATAAGGGGTGTTCTGCATACCACCTACTAGATGCCTGCGCTTGTAGACTGTCGCGTAGGACATGATGAAGCTCGAGATACGGCTTACAGCCTCTTGCAACAGCCGGACTTGGATCTTGGCACCCTTCGGACAGCTCGTACCGGGTTCTGCAGAGATCGCGAAAATTACCGCGAGGTAGAGACCATCGTAGAATAACTTTCCCATAGTGTGATTGCTGATGGAGTGACTCACAGATGTGACCATGGCTGGTGAACCCGTTTCTTCGATGTGGAATAGTACAGCACAGTGTTAGTGGACCATGAATGAGCAACTCACGTGGTGATTGAACACATTGCCGCTTCCAGAGCGAATGGGAGTTGCTTTTGTTGGTCAGTCAAATTTAACGTATTGAAACACAAAAACCGAAGTTAGGCTGCATTGAATTATTTTTTGTTTGTCTTCTTCGTTGATATAATGGTTTGATTGAAGTTGATAGTTGCGTGGAAGCCACACTGTGTTTTTACTGTACTGGAATCGTAGGCTGGCAGCACATTTTCCACGTCTTTCCAAACGAGGCCGTGTCTTGAAATGGCCCCTAGAACTAGCTCTATAGTGGAGACGTACAGGCTGGCTTCGGTAATCAAGTCTACTATATCCTCCACCCTCAGAGGTCATAGCCCACAACCGCTTCTTTTGTCGGTTAGACTCAGCCGAACCCTCATTTTCCGCGGCTGAGAATGCACTTATCTTCCATGATAGATGCTGAAGAAGCCTGACTTGCTCTGCCATTGTTCCATCCTGGGTCATGACTGTTAAGGGTAGCACCAAACCAGTCTGTCTCTTGGCCCTTTCTCGAGCCCGCATGATTGTGATACTGTCGGCGAACTCCCCAAGAAGTGCTTTTAAGGATAAAAGAGACAGAGGATCGATGCCAACTGTCCTAGAAGGTCGACTCATTCAAAAGGCAATGCCGAAATATCCTTTTGCTCACGGTGACCTGTCACAAGCACGTTCGATTTGGACTTTTGAATCTTGCCCGAGTATGTATGTCCTAGGAAAGTCGTCTAGGTCAATATCCTCATCAAGAAACGGAACAACGTCGTGCACGTGCATTACGGTCATGTCTCTCTGAGCATCTTCCCGGAGAGCCCTGCGTGCGCCCACTTGGCACCCTTGATCACCGCCACAGGGACTTCACCAGCAATGTGGTCTGTAGCATCGACGCTGGTTGTTTGCCTTGGTTAGCGGTTGTTCTCCGAAGAATATAAAACAGACATGACTGCTGATCAAATATAATGGAAGACTGGAGCGATTGCCAGTATGAAAAGATTGAGAGACTTACACTAGAAGTAAAAGAGCACGGAGGCGCTGAGTTGTAGCTAGAACAGCTTCGATAACTACTGGGGAAATGTTTTCGCCACCACGAATGATCCTAAATGCCTCATATTAGTGATGACTGGTTTTTGGGGAAATTGGTCTTTTTATACATGTCTTTGGATCGTCATGAAATGAAAATGTCACCCTTTTCATCCATCCTTCTTCTATCACCGGTTCGGACCCAAACAGTTCCAGACTCATATTCACAGAATGCCTCTTTTTGTTTGATGCCGATGTAGCCCCATTGGGCTTCGCGTTGCCAGACCTTCAGGGACTTGCCCTCTAGGCAGCGGGAGACCGGGAAGGCCGAAAAGGTCCTGTGGCTGATGCGCGGAGGCCAACAACGTCTGTTTGTGTGGATGGTTACCAACGGCCAAACGAAAGCCACTCCAGATATCAGTCATCATAGTAGAGTTGAGAGGCGGCCCATGAATTTCACTGAAGCTAGCTGAAGCTGGCGCTGAATTGCGCAACGTTTCGTCCATGATGCTGAAGGTACGAAATAGTAATGGGGACTTATACCTATTGAAAACAACGAAGCCGGTGCTCGATGAGAAATATTTCTGGGATGGTGGAAAGTGACCATCAGAGAAGAACAGGCAGAGATTGAAGACAAAGGGGCTGGAATGAACTGGTGGTAAAGTTCAAAAGTTTGCGGTTGGATATTGGCAACACACTTAATCCCGTCAGCATATTCACGATCACGAAGACTTGGAGCTTGAAAGGTACGATTGAGTTTTGTTGGTTATATATAGATTTATTTCTATTATCTAACCGTTATTAGAAGCTGTATATAAGGTTGCATCAATTTTCAAGAAGATTTCGATTTTTAAAAAATAGTTAAAAACCTCTTCTTAAGATATGATAAGGAACTGGGCCACTCGCTATGCATGTACGTTATTATAAGCAGCATTAATTGGTTAACCTTGGTTATTACAAAAAGTCAAAGATATTAACTTCAGAGTAATACCTAGCGTTGATTTTGGCCTTGCACCTTTACTTCTGTAGACCTACTGTGTATAGAACATTTTATTGTTTCTGCAAATAAAAGCTTGGAAAAGAAAAGTCTAGAGCGTCTTCTAAATTTATACTGACCTAGAAATGATAAGCAGAAGGTTAGTACTTTACTGCTAGAAATGCAGACATGCTAAAATATATGACGAATGTGCCGAGAAACAAGCCAGTCTACTAACGCAATTACAGGCTAGAACTTGAGGACTTGATTGATAACCTGGGTGTCATTCGGCGGGAATTGGGACCCAATTCCCCTGTGGGTCTGGCGCGTTTTGGCGGGAGGCGCTCGGGCCAGGCAGTGGTTTTTAGGACTGAATTCCTTAGGACTAGGCTCTAATAGTGATTAGACAGACAGAGAAATAAAAATACCCCCCCCAGGGTTATTCTCCCCCTAAGGGTTACTCTAGGGTTAATAGTGCAAAGGGGACGGTGAGGGTTACTCTAGGGTTAAGGTTATATACAATACTATGACAACAGACCAAGAAGCCAGGTAACTGACTAACTAACTAAGTGACTGTAATGAACTGACTGAGAGTAACTGATCAATATAGGGTTCCTTACTATACAAAACAAGTGAAAGGAAATAGATGAACTAGTAACTAAGTAGAGTGACTATATGGTATTAATAAATACTAAAGCCTCTATACTTACCCCTACCCCTAACCTGACAATAACTAACCAAACAACCTCTACTATAGCTAGCTACTACTAATACTACTACACCACTACCACCACTACTGCGCGATGCACAGCAAACATCCTGACCAGTAAGGGACCTACCAGGAGGCTAGTAGAGTAGTCACTAACCCTAAGAAGCAAACAATAAAGACTAAAAAAGAAATAAAGAAAGCCTATTATAATATTATATAGTAAGTAAACACTACCAAGCAAAAGCATAGTTTCCTTCCCACTCATAATTACATACACTACACACTACACACTATATACTACTACAGTACAAATAAGTAAAGTATATATTTATATAGACATAGAATTAATCCTGGCCTATTCTCTCTATCTAATAATAAGAATATAAGTAGGGGTAAGTTACCTTTTCCTTTTCTTTTTTCTTTCTCCTAATAAGTAACAATAGCCTGCTAGCACTAACATAGCCTATAGTAACAAGTAGCACCCAAGGTTTTGATTTATTTTCTTACTTACTCTATATAAGTATAACTACACAGTCAGCCAAGGGACAGTGCAAGGGTCTGGGTCGCATAGGCCGCCTGCACCCTCTACAGGAATTTAATCCAGTAGAGTAGGCTGATAAGACAGTAATTATATAAAGCAGGCAGTAGCTTATGCCTAAGTAACATAATGCTATTACATTCTATAGTCTTACTTAGAATAGAGAATATTACTATACTATTTTATAACTAATTACTAATTACTTCCTATTTTTTCCTTTTTACTAGACAACCTTACTATAAACTATTTCTAACCTACTTTATATACCAAAGAATCAGCAGCCCTATCACCTAGTTGGCCTCCTCTAGTATACAAACATAGCTAACAAACAGAATGTACTATTTTAAGCAGGGAGTTATAGTCTAAGTTACTTAGGTTACTAGTAGTAATAAAAAGGAGGGTCAGGACTACTAAGTATATGATAAGTAATAGTAGTAAGACTAATATAAGTAAATACATCCTTATAGAGAAACACCACTATATACTACTGTGCTGCCTATACTATTCTACTATCAGGCCTGGCCTTAGTGTTAAGAATCACTTCTGGCATGTACATTAGGTGAAAGGCCAAGAGCTACAGGAGATTAAGTACTATGTTAGCAACCTGGACCTATGCAATCCCTCCCATGTCACCTTGCCTAGAGATAGAACAGCCCTGATAGGCAGGCTAGAAACACTGCAAGGGTTCAGGTGTAGGCAATACCAGTATTACACAAGAGCACGCAAAAACATGACGCGACACTGGAGGAGTACCAACCACGCGCCGACAGAGGCGGGGCTGCGGTAGAAGGAGGTCCTGCTGTAGACCTGGTCGCAGGGCAAGTACATACAGTACTGGGAAGTCAGGAACAGCAGGGAGTAGGTGCTCGGGTAGCAGTAGCAGTAGTGGCACGACAGCAAGCAGGAAGGTGGCCAGGCAGATGCCAATAGTAGTGTTAGTATAATGGAGCACAAGATCCATGAGTTCAAGGCCGAGCTTATACAGCAGGACACTAAGTGACTTTACTGAGGTGATACTAAGGAGGGGCTCGAACAGGAGTTGGCCTAAGTTAAGCAGCTCAAGTAGTCAAGACACCTCAGGGCCAGGGACCTGTTGGCCATCTACAAGGTGGCAGAGTGGACTAATGCTAACAGTGCGAAAGAGAAGTGGAGGTAAGCAGTAAGGAGCGCGGCGGCGACAGTAGCTGAGGAGGAGGAGGAGGGGATGCTAAAAGAAAGAGGGAGAGCCTAGAGAGGCTAAATGAAAGCTTCTACTGCGAAGTGGAGCAATGTTGCCTACACCTCAAAGGCATCCCAGTCGAGACGCTCCAGTAGCTACATAGTATCTTACCTAACAACCCAAGCAGCCGTGTGTTTGGCTGTAGGGAGACATCCATAAGCAAGTATAAGTCAGTCAGGTAGTAGTTCCTAAGTTTCTATATCTAGGCATTCTAGGCCAGCCAGGATGACACCCTAGAGCAATTAGGGGCCTAGTTTACAGATAAACAATAGAGCCTCCTTAGGGATGTTGACTGAGAACTCTGCTGTACGCCAGGTAATAGTCCTAATACTTAAGACAGTAGGTTCTAGAGCGAGAGTAAAGACAATAACAATAATAGAGATAAAGGTAATGAGGAGTACAGAGGGCTAGATGGTAGTAGCAGTAAGAGCAGTAGTAGTAGTAGTAGTAGAGAGCACTACTAGACAAGATAAAGAAATAGGTTAGAGTTTAAGGCCTTACTTGACTGTGCCGTCTTCTAGTTCATAGTAGCCTCTATCAAGGTACACGTCCCTAGCAAGGTATATATAAATGCACTCCTATGCTTCTGTACTGCACTAGGCATTAGGAGGCAGCCACTCAGGTTTATAGAGCCCTAGCTCTATACTAGCCTGCTCACTGCTGTCCTCTAGTAATTACAGCTCTTTTTTCTCAAGGCGTCATTCAAAGGCCACATGCACGCACTGGAAGACGTTAATGTCGATGCCCTCCTCTAGTTCTGTAATGAGCAGATCAAGTGGATGTATGTCGGCATGCACACTGTTACTAGCACTATTATCGGGTGGATGTCGTACAGGAAGGGCCACTGCATCAGGACAGGCGGTCAGGCTTCTGTCTAGTGGGACGAGAAGCACAAGGCCCTCTTCCACCAGGGCGAGCGTGTTGCTGTTGCTAACTTCAAGACGACCTTCTACAGGCTCATAATAGAGATAGAGAGCTTATTCAACTGGATGATGTCTAGCGTCTAGGAGCAAGAGAGCAGGGCGCTCGACCTGGGCCATATCTGGGACAGGATAGTCAGGATGGGGGCCGGCCAGTCGTTCGCGACGGCGCCAGAGAACGACTGGCTTGAGGCCAGGCCGGGGAAGCTAATGTGTCTTGGTGGATTGAGGCTGTGGGACGCCTCGCGCAACCAGTGGAAGGCCAAGGCGGCCAAGCGCTGGTCTGGCCTGCTCTGGCCCTTCTGCGAGAACCTCATGGTGCTTACACACGTGTGGGGCGGCCAGCCGGGACGCGGGCCGGAGCTGACGATGATGCAGCACTGCAACTCGTGGCAGCTCATGCAGAACGTCTTCCTCCTTGACGGCAAGGTCATGCTCGTGACAGACCGGGACAAGATGAAGGCGATCTGCGAAATCGGCTGGAAGGTGGCCCAGTTCCTGCCCCTGCACATTGGCAAGATGATGGTCGCCTACATTGCCTGGCTGCTGCCGTTCGAGCGCGTGCTACTGCCGGCGTGCAGGAGGACGGCGCCCCGTGACAACCATCTTGAGTTCCTGTAGCGGGACAAGTCCTCGCAGGCGTAGCAGCCAGACCAGTTGAGTATTACTCTCACCTGCGTGACAGTAGCCAGTGTGGGCGTCTATCTCAGTGTGTCGCGGTACTGGCCTGTTGCTATCAAGTTCGGCTGCTGCATCCAGGGGCTTATTATGAAACAGGTCGAGGTGAGCTTATAGGACTGGTACAAAGGGGGGGACGAGGACAACGATGTCAACATCAACCTGCTCACAGGTAAGCTGGTCTACTGTAGTAAGAGCTAGAACATTATTTAGGACCTGTAGTTAATACACAGGATGCAGGTGGCTATGCAGTACTACACTGTCTATATTAGCTTTCTAGGCAAGCTACAGCTAGAGCTAGTAGCAATATTCTACAAGATCAGCTAGCTATAGTACTAGTTCCTAGAGAGCTTTTTTACTAAGGCATAGTTACTACTACTACTAATAACAATAATAATAACAACAATAATAATAATAATAACACTAAAAGGGTTAAAGAGGGAGCACTAGTTATAAATTGAAATAGAGGAGTTAGGGTTGTCTAGAGTCAAGTAAAGACATATACCTAGCAGTAGTAAAAAGAGAAATATAGGACAGGAGATAAATAAGGGGCTAAGGGTTTTATTTAGTAATAGTGCTTTATAGTAATTAGACAAGCAGGCTAAGAGTATAAAAGTAATCCTTAGTATAAAGGCAGGGTAAATACTTATTAGTATCCTACTTACTAGGGCTAGGAAGAGCATTCTGTTCATACTACTAGCTGTACTATATAGTACTAGTATAATGATTGTTATAGTGCCCTTCCTCGCGCTATGGGACGACCTTGTAGACAAGGCAAGGGAAATAAGTGTCAACTATATCCCCTTCCTACTAACCCTTAGTACAGGCCAGGAAGTACAGGCAAGGGCCACACATCTCATTATTATTACTACTAATATAAGTACTAAAATAGAGTTCTCTAGATATACTAATAGGCTCCTATGCACCAGCTTACTACAGTAAATCTTTATTAATAAGTACTATACAGCCATTACTAACATTAGATTCTGCATGTAGCTTGGGGAGCTAAAGAGCCTACACTAGTATAGACGCTCTCTTGTGCTCCTGATAGTAATGCTACTAGTCGTACTAGAGGACTGGTTCAGACAAGAGATGCTTATAGAGTTAGCTACTATGATTTATAACTGTACAATGAAGGTAAACTACTAGTACTGTGTAGAACAGGTCGAGTTAGGGCCTAGCTGGGTGCAGGCACGGACAGGCGAGCTGGCACGGCAGGTCGGTGTGTTGATGACGGGGGCGCAGAAAGGCGTGGTGTACTGCTGGATGAAGGCGGCGTGTGAGTCCCTGGCTGCTGAACTCAGGTGTGACTTCTACTACAGCAGCATGCTAGAGCCGGTCCGGCGCGAGACACTGAGGTACTAGGCGTCTGGTCAGGGAGCAAGAGGAGGACAGTACTAGATTATGGCTATGACTGGGCTAGGTACTAGTGTCGACATTGAGAGGATTGTTGTGGTTGTGTATATAGGGATGCTGTATAGGCTTGTCAACTTTATATAGCAGACAGGACAGGAGGTATAACAGGCTAGTAAGGTTGTCCTGTCTTCTATTATCTATAACAGGTAGCTAAACTAATTAGAGCTATACTAGAGCTTCATTAAGGAGTGCAACAAGTCCTACATCAGTACATTTGTTAGTATAACAAGCTGCTAGTGTGCTGTCCTTAGTACCTTTATAAATGGTGTAGTAGGCAAGACGTATACTAGCACGGCCGGGGCAGAGACATGTAATAACTACTAGCTAGTAGTAGTAGTAGCACTAGTAATGACAACAGTAGTAATAACATTTATAGTTAGAGCTAGTACTATAAGTACAAATAGTAATAGTAGTAGTAGTAGTAGGAGTAATGAGGTCATGCTATTATGATAGACAAGGCACAGGAAAGAGGAGGGCACAAGGTAGTGCCTACTGCTGTAGTGGCTGGATGAGGTCAGGGGTGGGTGCACTGTCTGCTACATTAGGCGTCACTTAAGGGCCTCTGACGATAGCAGTGTACCAGAGCTCCTAGGGCAATATAATAACGACAATAATAGAAGTAAAGGCAGCTACTACAAGACTATTACTAGTAAGGACTACAACACAGTATAGAGATAAGTAATGTTTAGCCTGAACTTATACTGTTTTGTATGCAAGCTGCTACTAGACTAGTATAGAAAGAGATAAGTAAAGGAGGCTAGGGAGACAAGAGGGTCTAGGCTTGGCTGTTCAGACATAAACAAGGTGATGCCTGTCGTCTTTATAGCATACTACACATCAGACGTGTTTAGTATTGCACAGGACGACTTTAGTGTTAATTTACTAATAGATAGGGAAGGGTTCTATAAGTAGCTTAGGGGCCGACAATGCTTCCACAGGACTAATAGGACGAATGCACTCGTACTGTAAGAGGTAATTATTAGTAAGGTATATAAAAACAGGTTTCAAGGACAGGGTATAATAAACCTAATAAGTAAGACAAAGCAGAAAAGAGAAGAAGAGATAGTAATAGGCTAGTAGACAGTACAGATAGAAATAGTAATATTAGAAAAGCTAGCTATATTGTTTTCTATTATAATACTACCTTTAGAAAGGACTTTAGTATAGTA
>JAIMZG010000856.1:0-37215 GCA_020466075.1 Colletotrichum coccodes
CAGCTGGAAATGAATTGCGGAACTCTGACGGTTGGTATGTGGATGGGTTGCGATGCTTTCTAGAAAGGGGGGAGTCCGGGCCGTCGACCGGTGGGTGGATGAGTGTGTCCTGGTCTTGGCAGAATAAGGAAAAGAAGCAGACGAAGGCGCGAAAAGTGAATCGGAAAGCCAGGCGGGTTGGGAGCGAAGCGTGCGCGCTCTGTGAGGCGAGATGAGCAAGGAGCGTTTGGTCGGAAAAAAAGAAGAAGGCGTGAGAGAATGTGGTGATGAAAAGTGCGGTTCGGTGCGATTAGTGCAGGAGACGGCAAGATAAGCGGGAATTAGTCGTTGTGTTCAGCAAGGCAAGAAGGTAGTAGAAGTACGGATGCTAGAGAGAGTGAGTGGCTGATTGTTAGTTCCGTCGGGTAAGTTGGGTGCGATATGGACGGGACGTTCGATGCGAGCCCAGTGGCAGCTTCTGTTCCGTGTTAGGCGCGTTCACCAATGTCGGTTTCTCTTTTTCTCTCTCTCTCCTCTCGACGAGCAGGATCAACGGGCGCAGTGCTTTTCTCTCCTTCTCGCGGCGCGCCCTCTCTTTCTCTCTCTCTCTCTCTCTTCCTCCTCACCATGCTTCTTCAGGCTCCTCCTCCTCTCTCTCCTCCTTTCTCTCCTCTCCCGTTGGTCTGTCTGGCCGGGGCAAGGAAGGTAGGTGCAGTAGTGTAAAAGCAGTGGGTCCCCCGTATACGTACCGGTTTTCCCCTTCCTTTGCTTTTTCTGGACGGGAGCTTGTGAGAACTCCACAGAAAATTGTGCTTGGATATGCCGACAACGGGAACAATTGCGCAATAGGGTTAAGTACAGGAAGCCAATGGATAAATGACGATTCCTGGTTTCTGTGTCGACCAGAAATGGAGCATACGAAAGTCAAAGGGGAAAGAACGGCCGTCTCTAGGTCAATCGAAGACAGGAAGGCTTCCAGAGGGTAAGGTCAGACAGAGTAGCAAGTAGGAAAAGAAAAGCAGTGACTACGGGCGATGGGCGACTGGACTGAGAGATGGAGCATGCTTGTGTCAATAAACACGAAGAGGGGACGACGAGGGATGGAGAATTCCGCTGCCATAACTCCTCGTTGCTCCTCTGTCGCTCATCTCTCGCTTCGTTCCTTCCTCCCCCACCCCTTCACTTCAAGCATTATTGCCTGCCTGCCTGCCTGCCTGCCTGCCTGCCTGCATCCCCTACAAAAGGGTGCACTTTGTTTGGCACCATCAACTCTCAAGCGGGGAGAAGCTTGACATTGAACCGCACACGCCAAATCTCTCACTTCTTTTCCTCTCGCCCGCCGCCCACCACTCCCTCCTCGAATGACTAGCCGGAAGCCAGCGACCACCGTCCAACACACCACTCATCATCGCTCGCGGCCTAGGAAGATTTCCCTCACTAGCCGGGTCATCGTCAAATTGGTACCCAGGCTTGGAGATTATACCCCTGTCACATCCCCTGCAAGGACCATCGCTCAACTCAGGAACCAGCAAGGGGTCGGCTCTTTCTGGCCTAGTCGAACGATACACGCGGCGCCGCCATGAGATACCAGCATCCCAGGTATTCGGCACATGAAGGCGCCCCTTCAATCGCGAAAGGCCGCGCCGACACTTGGACCACACCCAACGCTAATGGATCCCTCCCTCGCGGATGATAACCCGGGTTGCCCTGTGGCCTGACTCCTTGCCGCTACCTGCGACCTAGGTCTCGAGATACCTCCAGGACCCCTGCTGTCAAATCCCACCTGCCTTGCATCCGCTGCAAAGCTTGTGGAAGCATGTTCCTCGCTGGGACCGACGGCACTTCATCCACGGCGCGAGAGCTGCATGTGTGCCAGCTCCGTACCACTCTTGCACGCATATCCGCGTGCTTTTGACCAAGCAAGCAAGCAAGCGGTCGACCAAGCAGCAGTATCCTGAGCAGAAACAATGACATTAGGAGGATGGACCGCTGCAATCTGTGTAGACCTGACCTAAGTCGCTCAGTTCAATGCGTCCCTCCCACGCCGAGACACGGTACCGCCACATGTCTATCTTTTGTCTCTCACTGAGTATGGGCCCTTCCAGCACCGCCCAGTTCAGCTCGGGTTTCTTGTGCGCCAACAGCTTGTTTCCGACTTCCATCTTCGGACCCGCCCATCACTTCGGTGTTTTCTCCATGTGTCCCGAAACCATCAGACCCTCGAATCAATTGGGGGAGTTTAGTTGCCAGGGCTCCGTGACGACGACGACTCGATCGACAATTGGACAGAGCGCCACGAATGGGGCAAGCACTTGAAGGGTCGTAATCAAACAACATTTGCGAATTGACAGCAGCCCCCCCTATGGACGGACCATGCTGTAATTTCCGGATGCCATCACATCACTACTTCTTCCAGCCAACGGGCTGCCATATGTGGCGTGCCCGTGCGCACTTCGTCCAGGCACGCACGCCGTACCAATCTCCGATCACAGCTTTCATATCCTGCGCCATCTACACTTTCTGCAGGAGCCGCCTCCGGCAAGCTTCCTGGCACGACCCATAGTTGGAGAAGACACAGATGGCGCTGGAGTCTGTGTGTGACGACAAGCACGCTAGCTGCAGCCTCTCTCATTCCCCGCCAACTCTCATTCGCTGATGGATCACACGCTCGACGCGACCCTGCTCCAACAATCTCCAAGGCCTGGACCCAACCCTTCGAGGCCCCTCTCTCGATTGGTAAAGTCGGTTGTCATCGCTTGTTGGAGGTTGAACAAATTGGTTGTCCAGCAGGATTCTGGTGCGGATGAGTAAGAAAGAGGCAGAACCCCCGGCACCTGGGCCGTCTCGTCAAGCCGTGATATCGGACGTCTGTGTTCACTGCCACCAGTGTCAGCTGCACCTTATCCCGTTCTTCTGCAATTCCGTCATCCATTGAACCCAGCATTTGGCCTTCCCCCGTCTCCTCGATCCCATGTCGCAGGACCGTTGCGCATCTGCCTCACCATGCTTAGCACCTTGATCGTATGCTCATACACAAAGATACCGGTTCAACGGCGTTCCGCGAGCTTGCCCTCTCAAAAGTACAGGCACTGTCCAAGCTTACTATCTCAGTTGTTTGTAGCCGCTTCTGATTGATGATGTACCTAGGTACCCGTCCTCAGCACTGCAGCTCAAGTTGCTTTTCCCCCATGCTGGTGTTCTAACGCACGCAGGACAACTGCAGCATCTTGCACCTCGATTTGCAAGAGCAAACGTTTCTATTGGCGACCTTGGCTGTATGGCGCAATCACTCTTGGACCCCTGTTTTCAGAACGTTCCATGAGCAGACTGTTTCAATCTTTCAACTCGAAACTGTCAGCCTGATGTGTTCACCTATGGTGATGCATCCTTCGTCAGAATTCTGACAACTAGCCACTCGAGGGGTCAGTTGTAACTGCCAACGTCGAACGACTGCACCTCCATCAATCAGATCCGTTTTGATGGGTCCGATCTCGAGTGGTCTATTTGTCAATTTCGAGCTGACTCTTCTCTGCTCTGCTCGGACCACTACTCTACTCTGGAACGCTAGCCGCAGATGGGCAGGCATGTACTACCGTGCCTTCCCCACACAGCCTTCTTACAGGTTTCGAGTATCCTTACGGCGAGGTCATTCTAACCCCAATCATTACCTCGAGCGGTTCATTCATTCGCTACGATGGCTAGCCCTCATATGGGATGGACACAACAGCGTGTGTTGCTGTGTGGCAGAATCCTCTGGAAAGACACGTCCGAGTCCGAGGCCTTCAGTCTCTTGACAGCACACTGCGTAGCCATCGAAACAACAGATTGGAGGAGGTCGACATTCATGCTGCCAGATATACAAGTCCATCTCATGAGTCAGGAAATTCATGACGAGAGGTCGCAATTAAAGAACGGCCGCCCTCGACTGATTGTTGCGTCAACAGCACGCAGTACTGCGACTGGGCGAAGCGTGGAAGATCAAACATCAACATCTAGGATTTACCTAGACAAAGCTGGAGCCGCATCGCCCCCGCCTCTAGATGCGACCCTTCAGAACAGTTGCGTGCTTGGCAACGACTACTCACAGGGGCCAGGATTTCGAAGAAACTTCACTCGCAGGTGTATTGCCCGTCTTACAGCCCACATACTCTTTACGGGTTTGCCGTCAACCTAGCTGCTCATGTGCGCAAGTCTAATCAGGAAAAAAAGTTTCCCAAATTAAACAGAGTAAGCTTTGGAATGGCTGACTCGAATCGCAGCGAGTGCAAGCCTCAAGAATTGCATAGGTTTTCAGCTACAGAAGCCACACTCGGACAAGCACTCCAGAAGGCGGCCACAGCATCCCAATCTTGCGTTAGACCACGCCAAGCGATGCCGCCTGTCGTCAATAGGAAGGTTTCATCGATAGCGTTCTTCACTGTCGGGCCTCATCGACTGGTCGAGTATTAATGATCTGCACGGTATCAAGCTCAAACCGTTCCTCGCTGTACAGACGATGTACACGGACTCGGAGGTCTTACGGTCGCAGCAAGCGGGCTCCCCTGCCGACACTCCGTGTCTCAAAGACTTCAACCAGGCCGGCGCCCATTGCTTCTTCCAGCACCCAGTCGAACTCCAAGCCATAGAACTCCCTCCATCTTTTCGTCCGTCCCGGCAGCACGCCGGCGAACTCTCCCCTGGCTCTCCTGGCAAGACGCGCCTCGTCACGAGCTACGCCACCCTCCCATCGCTCTCTTAGCATAGACACGGGCATCTCCCTAAATTGTGATTTGGACAACAGCTGGGTAAGATGCTCCACCGCGGCGGCGGTTAGCTTTAAGAAAGACCCGTTCCCGGGCACCGCGATGGTGAATTCGGCCCCCGTAGATGACGCGTCGGCGCGGGATAGACGCGGCGCCCCTCCCCCACCACCCGCGGCTTGCACTGCTCCCTGCCCGCCCACGGCGTCGAAGCTGCCGGACGCTGCGCGGGACACCGCTTCGATGCTCATCAAGCTGCCGCGATCCTCTGGGCGCAAGTGCAGGTTCATCAGCGGTGTGTTTACGTGCTGCGGGTGTATACTAGCCGTTAAGAGTCCCGCCCGCACCAGGGCATCAGCCTGTTTGTGGCCGCAAGCAGAACTCGGCATCGTCTGCGCCAGGGGGTTTTCTCTGAGGAATTTCAAAAATGCCGTCTTCACCACCTCGTCCAGCCCTGCAGATCGTGCGATCATCTCCTCAAGCTCGGAGGTTTGAATAAGGGCCTCGCCCAGCCCGCCACGACGTTGCACGTAGATCTTGCGAAGCGCTCCGCCGCGCTGCAACTCTGCGACCTCGCGCTCCACGGCGGTCGGAGAGGCCAGCAACGCGTGGAGGTGCGACACAGTCACGATCCCCGGCATGGCTTTGCGGTAGTTGAGCACCTCGGCGATACGCGTGGAGTTCATGCCCGCTGCCTCTTTAGGTATTGGGCCGAACATGCGGTTGCGGGTGTATTTGATGGCCTGCACGACATCGCGCAGCGACATGTCAGTCGCCAGCGCCGCAACGAGACCCACGTCGTCGAGCCTGTCGTGGAAGAAGCCATCGTCATCGTCTTCATCGGCGGCCACCGGCGCGGGTTTCCTCCTGGCGCTGCTGCCGCCTCCGGGACTATTTGTCTCGCCGTTGTTCCGTGGCGACGCTGACGATTTCGGCGTAGGCTTTGGCTTTGACTTCTTCACGCGACCGCCTCCTAATATCGACCGCAAGCTCATTTATCTTTCGGGATGTGGTATGCGAGCGTATCCGGAACAGAAGGTTCTGGTCCGGCGGGAAATTTTCAAGTTGGAAAAGGTTGAGGGTAGGATGGGTGAGTGAGCGTTGGATGACCGGCAAATCGAGTCCGGGCCCCACTTTGGTTTTAAAAGGGTACCGCCGCGCCTTTCCGGATGCCGATTCAGGTGGATCCTTTTTGGGGGGGGGGCATGGATGGTGGCAAATCCGACGACGAACCGTATTTGGTCCGGACGGGAATTCCTGAGTGGACGAAAAGAACCATGCCGAACTAATCAGCAGGTCATCCACACATGCCAAAACGTCGTTTGGCGTGTGGGGGAAAGAGACAACGACGCTTCGGCGAAGTAAGCAACAGCAACTTCAGCGTCGTACGCCGGCGTCTGTGTCTCTCAGGCTTGGTAGCTTTGTTGTAGAGGACGACAGTCTGTTTTGTTTCTCATTTCGCATTGCTAGGCAGAGCTTAAATTTGATAATTATAGGTTGTCGGAAAGAGATGAGACGAGAACCCGGAAATGGACAGCAGTCAAACTGGTCTGGGTACTGAAGGTTTGGGACGAACATCAAACTGAAACTTGGGTGATCCCGTGGGTGATCTACCTTAAGCCGACAGATCCAGTAAGCCGAGAGATATGAGAGGAATTGGACTTTTTGGAACGTTGACCGATCTGGGAACGATCTTTGCATTCCGACTCACTGGGCTGAAATATGTTAGAATGGTAAGGAAATTAAGCAAGGTAACTCATGTCGCCGTCAATGGTGAGTAGCTGGTGAGGGGACTCGACTCTCCTGGTCTGGCGGATGCTGCAGGTCGCGGGATTGCGATTATGACCGGAACAGATGTACCGCTGCTCGATGCGGCATCGCCCATTCGAAATCAATAACGCTCGGCGGCGTTCGGCAGACGCATGCCGCTGCCAAGCTGCAAATACTCGAATTGATGCCCAGCCGTCGCCAGATAGGCGTTCGGATAAGCCCCTACCTCGGAGCGGCGTTACATCCCGAGGCGCGCTCGTCAATACCGCGTTCGTACGTATAACGGTGCTTCGTGTTCGAGGAGATTGTCTGGAGTAACATGGGGGCTATCTGCGACTGTACAAAAAGGACCAAATCCGGTTCAATATTGCTGTGTGGCATCCCCCGCTCCTCTAGGGTCACCTCGATAATTTTGATGAGCGATACCCCGCAGGGTTGCGAATGCATGCCTTTTCCAGCCCCCACGATCCATTCCGCGAACTGACGGGAAAAGGGGAACGACCTTTGCGTCTCTACCTGACGAGGAAGTACGCTGGATGGCCACTTCACCAGGAAACTTGCGAATTTGCGCATCTCTTTACTTGGCCGGAAAAGCCTGTTGAACCCAGGCAACGTAGTGCGCGAACTGCTGCTCTCTTCATGGATCTCCGTCTGGGCGCCCGGCGTGAAAGCCGTCGGACGGATACCCTGGCGCCAAAGGCAACGGCAACTAACGAATGCCCACTTCAAGCTTTCAGGCGCAGTGCCTGAACTATGCCGCGTGTATCTGTAACGGTTACATGTCCCAGAGAAGCAACATGCAGCTGCGCGGATAGAAGTGCCGTCGAGTTGTCCGGTAGCCTCGCCTCTTGGGGGGGGTTTACGTGGAAGCTGTCCCGTTGTCGGCGAGAGTGTACTTTCCGACGTTCTCCGATACTCGCTGCCGTTGCTCGCCTTCGGGCGTGTATCCTGGGACCTGAGGGTACCCAGATGTTCCAGCCAGGAGTTTGGACCGTGACCAGAGACCATGGCAGTAGCTTTCTTGTCCCTTCGCTGGCTGCAGCACAGGGAAATCCACGTCGAACCATGTGTATTGACCAGAAGTGGTTATGAAAAGGTAAACGGATGAATGACACGGTCAGAGGAGAGGACAGTTAAAGGGATGGAAAATGACATTAGATAATCCCAATAGATGGGAGTCTCCTTTGTTCCCGAAAAGAGAAAGGCTCGAGGGCATACTTGTTATATTATTATAATTGTCAGAGAGCATTGCAGAGACATACTACGGCGGATTTGATCCGAGGGTTAGCAGCAACCGCCAAAGAGGCCCAAGCTTGAGTCGGCCCGCCGGACGGGACACAAGAGGAACGAAGTTTGAAGTATGAGATCGGTGGAAGCCAGCACGGCCGACATCGGGTGCATATGGCCAGGTTGAGAATTGCAGATCAAGGGTAGAGGTGCTCAGCAGACTGCAACCGAGCCTACTCGGCCATGCTCACCCGGACTCATCGAGACGAAAAGCAATGAAGCCCATGGTGAGTTCCTAGTCTTGGGTATCGGCAGTGGATGGCCATAGGTGCCACCGTACACTGGCTTGCTACGCAACCATGAAACCCACCCTCAGTCGCTCGTGCTAGCCTGTTACGCATCCTCACTCAAGACTTCGTCCATGGTTCTTCCTTCTCTTCAGTCTTCCATAGTCAAGATGCCCGCGCCTTTTCCACCGACTCCAGCTGCCTTGCCGCCACCTCTCGGCATCCTTCTCCTGGCATCTCTTATCTTTAGGAGGACTAGCTGATAAGAAATTCGGACAGTAAAAGAGGCAGCGGAGTAAAGGCCTTGGGGTCGAGGTGCGGTATTCCATCGACCGATCCCTGTACCGCCAGACAGGGCCAATATCGTAGCCACTCGATTCCGGCACGGGGGACACCGCCCTGGTATGTTTATCAAACCCATTTCTAGAGTTTTCATAACAATTCAGGTCCGAGGTATCAGCAAAATTGACGTCGAGAAGCGCAGGCGGGAGAGAAGGCACGGCGCGGGAAGTGGTGAGACGCAAGACGGCAAGCCCGCCTCATAAGCTTCAAGTTGGCATAGTCGCCCGTTGCTTGCCCATGATACGTGACTTCGGCAGAGAAATGTGCCACGCTTTTCACAACTATCCGTCCTGTTCGACCGGTCCGATACGAAACTTTTCTTTCTGGTGGAACCCATGAGTAGTAGGCCTTCGAGCACAATATGGACAAGTCGAGTGTCAACACGCCAAATTCTATGGAATGTGGGGCAAACGCCCGCCATTGCAGCAACACGGAAACGCACACGACACCAAGACAACCGCGTCATGGCTAAGACATACACAATCACACGTTCCGGTCGCAAGAAAGGCCAGCCTCCCGTGGAGCCCGTTGTCAGACATGCGGCCAAGACGGGTTTTCGCTCGCCTCGGGGCCCTCGACACCATTTCCCCCTCGGGATTGAAATCAACCTCGCAAATTCAACGTGACTCATACAGTAGAGATGCAGTTGAACAGCGTTTCTCGTCTGAATCTAGCATCTTCCCGGCCTCGGATCATTTACATAGCACTGCGCGGGTGCAGGAACCTGTCGAAAAATGGGCAGTCAGACTCTGGACAGTGTCCGGAACGCACAATCATCAACTGAGGTTACACGCGCTGGCGTTGGCGTTGGCGTCGGCGTCAAAGCCGAAATAGGCCAAGGTCATGCCGTGTGAAATCATACTAGAGCCATGATCACGTACATCCTGGAAGCATGATTATCCATCCGTACCAAGTTGGCATACCAAAACAAACCAGATCCTGGGCCATGTTGTCCTCTATACGCACCATTACGGTGCCCACGCCGGAAGTATTGCCTTTGTCCGTCTCGGAGCCACTCAGACCAACCCAGCCGCAGTCCAAGACCAAGGCCAAGAGGACAGGAGAGAAAAAGGAAGAAAAGGGGCAAGTAGTCGAAGACGCGTGACAAAGTGAAGCCAGATCGCGACCCAAATCTCCCAAGCGGTGAAAACCGTCTCGCAAACATCAGCTTGGAGGTACCCAGAAGCAGCCAGAGAGTCGTCGGATACGTGAAGCCGCATCATGGTCGAATAATCGTAAATACGGGAGGCCGACCTTTGAAGCGAGTTTGGAAAGTGCCTCATAGGGCTGCCGTACAAGGTTCCGATCATCGGACCTCTAGGATAACGGCCGATTCACACAGCCTCACCCGCTCTCGACGACGGGTTCTTGGGCGCTTCGATCCATTCTGGTACGATCTCTTGCTTTGTGTAGTGCGCCTCAAAGAATAGAACAAGTCGCAGCTGAAAGGTGAATATGTAGCGATTGCCTTGGGGAGGTCGGAGGTGCCTCGTCCTCACATTGTCTACCTGTTTGAGCGTTTGCTGGTGTGTTGTAGGAGCTTGAACAACCCAGAAATCAGTCTTGGTTTCGTAGATATCGTATGTTCAAGGCAACAGTCAGCATACCTGCCATGATCATTGACGTGCCCCTTAGTAAAACTTGGGCTGTCGTGAGACTTCACCTCATGACGACCTACATCAATCACTGATCTCCGCAGATATTCAAGTTGGTCGACTTTGCTCACGACGAACAGTGACAGGTCTATCTACCAGATCAGTACTTGGGGCTGAGAGAGGTAGATGATACCGAAACTTAATTGCAACCTGTGTATCACCCCTAATCGGATTGCAACAGGACCTTCATTTTTTGCCCAAGGGCATGCGTAGGACCTTCAACGGACGGTAATGGTAGACACGATGGCTGACTTTGGATGGAAGGGAATCTATTATCTCTTCGCCTTACTTTCGACTAGGCATCCCGTGTAAGTTATCAACAGAAGTAAGTTTAGACAACCTCGCTAATGACGGCCAATCAATATGGCAACCTCCTCCTTTTTAAAACACCCTGTTTTTTAGTATCCTTATCAACTCCAATTATTCAACAAAATGGTGAGGGTTTCTTTTTCTTTTTGGGCATCTCACCAGGCACTAACCGGCCATGGTCAAGATATACGAGGTAATGGAGGTCATCCGCTCACTCGTCAGTTTCAGGGACACCCTCAACAACTCTTGGGCGACGTCCGGCTGGTCCTTTTGAAGTTTTTGCCAGCCCTCCTTGTCCATGCGCCACGCGACGCAGTCTCTATCAACCGTCACCGTAGCCGTCCGGTCTGTTTCCGAAAAGAAGGGCAATTCGCCGCAGGTAGTGCCCGCCACGATGCTCTCCGTCAGCGAGCCTTGGGGCAAGTCGTAATCGGCGCGGAGGATGCCCTTCTCGACCAGGTAGAAACCCTTGGCAGGTTCGCCTCTCGTAAAAAGGACTGTGCCGGCAGTGTATTCCTTCCGGACGAAGTAGCCAACTGCTCTGAACCAGAAGTCTTCGTTCTTGTCGCTGAGACCCTGAAAGATCTGGAGCATCAACCGCAGAGGCTCCTTGAAGCTCTGCCACTTTTTCGCTCCCGACGATTCCGTGTTTGCCAGCGCGTTCCTCGCAGCTTCGTGCAGGTGGTTGCGTCTCGGAGAGTTGATCACCAGATCAAAAGATGCCCGATCTGGCTTCGCGGGCACATCGAGGTTGGCTGTCGGGGCATGGCGAGAGCCCTTCCGAAGCTCCTCCTGGCTTGCGTACAGCGTCTTGAGTAGCTCATTTTCACAGCTCTCCAGCGCAGAGTTGAGGTCCGGGAGCAAGGTCACTTCGATGTTGTCGTTGCCGAGTCCCATGGCCCGCAGATTGCGGCCAACCTCGCTCTCCGCGTCTTTTCCGCTCAACACAAGGACTATGCCCTTGTTGTCCAGAAGTCTGCTGATGGTATTGAAGGCCTCACCAGCGGAGTAGTCCAAGCCTGTCACATGGTACAGATCGAGGATGAGATACTTGATGGGCCTCTCAGTAAAGGCACTGTCGTCAATCAGAGCCCGGATCTTTTCTTCGACACTCACCACAGTGCCGAAGAACAGGAAACCGGTGAGCTTGACAATGTAGATCTGGCGACGAACTTCCTGCAGGTAATGATGTTGCGAGGGGTTTCTGCGCACGGTAGAGCCGACAATTTCGCCCGTATAGCTGGCTCGAACGGCAGACACTCTGGACGTCTGGATGATCAATGACACGAATGCGAGAATGATACCCACACCAATGCCGATGACAAAGTCGTAGATGCCCATTACAAGCACGATGACAATCACCTAAATGAGAGTTAGCTTGGTCTCCCATGATGTGTGTGAGGGGTACGGCGTACCGTGAGATATTCAGCCAGTTTCAGCTTCTTCCTCGGAAGCCAAACGGCTTCGAGAAGTAGCTCAAAGCCAAGATCGAAGATGAGAGTTCCAACCATCATAATGGGGATGAAGCCGATGATCTTGGGACCGATGACCATAACACCAAAGGTCAAAGCTGCTAGCATGTACCCAGCGAGCCTGCTGTCTCCTCCGGAGCGCATAAAAAACACGGTGTTGGCGTAGACAAGGTAATTTTGAATGCTGCCAGCCATGCCGGAGATGAAGTTGGAGTAGCCGTGAAGCTTGAGCTCGCGGTCAAGGTCGGCATTGTCCTCCCCACTCTGCAGAGCCAGAGCGGGGACATTGATAGGAACGTGAAGGATACCGAAGAAGGTGAGGGCCAACATTGCAGGAATGCACTCCAATACGGCATCCCACTCAACTAACTTGAATTCTGGGTTGAAGAGTAAGCAAAGGGTCAGCATCAACGGACCAAGTTAGACTTACTGTACAACGTGTAAAAGTACCACCATGGCTCGTCCGCCGGCGGTCCTTCGAAAATCCATCCATGGTCTCGGAGGGAGTCAGGCTCAAGCGCATCCAAAGAGAACACAAAGAAATAGAAGACGACTGGAATCAGGATGATGTATAGTGGCAGAAAGTACTTGGATGCACCCCGAGCCTGGCTGTAGAAGAGTACAATGGCGAGCAGAAGGGGAGTCACCCAGAGAGGTATCGTGTCGACCTGAAACAGCTTGTGAAGGGTGTCCATGTCATACTCGAGGCTGCCGTCCATTCGGGCGGAGACCTCGAAACCTGTGGCAACCAGGAACCAGCCGACACCTCCAATACAGCCGATCAAGATGTGCCTCGGGATGAAGCCAACCATGTAGCCGAAGTTGAACTTGCCCATGAGATAAAAGACTGCGCCCGTCATCATGGAGCTGATCGCATACGAGACAATCGTCGTGGCGATCACGGCGTCGGGTTGATCCTCACCAATGTGATCCGTGATGGTTTGAGCCATGTTATGAAAAAAGGGCACGACTTCGATCTGTGAATGGGTTAGTAAAAGTCTGAACTCCGTATTGAGGACGCTTACCAGCTCTGAGCCAACGCCCCCTTTGAAAATACTGCCAGTTGAGAAAGTCAACTGAGACACTATGGTGCTAACATAGAAAATGGAGATGCCTGCCGAACCAAGACCGGCGAAGATGGGCTTGCCGAGCGGGAACAGAATCATGCCTAGTCCAGTCAGATCATATGAAGCAGCGACATAGCTAGCGGAGGACATACCGTAGGATAGGGCATCGAGAACGTTGAGAAGCAAGCCGACAATGACAGCCGGCAAGCAAGACGCCGGGGCCACCACAGCATTCTGCCAGAGAGCCCGACGGTCCCAGGCTTTAGGACTAGTTGCGATCTGAATGCCATGAACGATGTGCTCCTCCACGTTCACGGTCAGATCTTTCAGGCTGCGTAGCCACTTCTTGCTAGGCCTCTGCTTCTGCCCCTCCACATCAATCTCGTCAGTGGTCCCGTTCGTATCGTAGCTCTCGAAACTATCGGACGACAATCTAGGGATCAGAGGAGTGCGCTCGGTGGGGCTGTCGGTAGCGCGTGTCGTGGAGCGCTGTGCCTCTCGTCCCGCTCTCTCCGTGGACGGTGTTTGCTTCGGTTCAGGGGTAGATGAATCCAACGGTTCGGTTCGGGGATCAGGTGACGGGTCGCGATGCGACTGAGGGGGGGACTTCTTCAGCAGATTCGTCAGAATCGAGGGGCCGTCTTCGGGAATTCCTTCGACATCCTCGTCCGGTGAAGATGGTTCGGAGACCTCCGGAATGGTCTCAGAGCTCGTGACATGCGCAATCTCCTCCCCTTCCTCCTCCTCGTTGTCCGAAATAGCCGTTTCCCGGGCGAGAGCTGACGACTGCGAACGTTGACGGGAGAGGAAACCTGGGCTCTGGCCCGTCTTCTTGTCGGACAATAGGTACGAGGCAAGCTCTGCCGTGTCTTCGCGCACGCTGCGGGCGTACTGGGCGCTGTCAACGGGAGCTGTGTATGGTAGGTTAGCGGTGTGTGCGACAGGCGTGACGTATCGCCAGCCGTGGGGTGCTTGCCTAGGTGGTCCCTCACGTTTCCGTGGATGAAGGAACGGATCGGCTCACGGTGACTGGAGCTCACGGAGGACGACAGGGTTCTCGGATCAGCCATCTGGGAGGTTCGACCCGGACTGAGCAGAGGGTTCTCAGGGTTGTTGTTCTCGCTAGTCCTTTGGGAGCTCAGAGACGCGGCCCTTCTCCGCCATGGAGAGAAGCCAAAGTTCGGGGACGACATGGCTAGCCGGCGGGTAGTTTGGCTGGCGGCAGGTAGACACCTCGGTTCAACGTCGCACCTTTTGGAGGCGCCAATTGTCGAGTGGCCGAGCCAGTGTTGCGGCTGTTTGTTACAAGTTTACCTGGGAAACATGGGAAGCTAGGCTGGGGTGTGCGCGCGAGGAAGAAATGTGTGGTGGGCGTCGGCGCAGATAAGAGATGGGAAAGTGTATTTGGAGGCAGTCGGCGGACGGGGGGCTAGATCTACAGGCGAAGCAGGATAGCCCCGTGTAAGTTATCTGGGTGGGCAAGCGGAGCCGGAAGGCCAAAGGTCAAGAAGCAAGAGAGAACAAAAGAAGAAACCAATCGCTAGGTAAAGAAAACCGGCTCCAGCGTGGATGGGCCTAATAGAGGGAGAGGGGGAGAGAGAGACAGGGTAGGCGGAGAAAGAGAGTGAACAGAGTTGGAGGTCGAGGTTGTCGTCAACATGGCGCGCGCGCGCACGCAGGCAGAATTAGACGAAGGACGAACCTTGATCCAAGTCAAATTTGCATTTTGCATGTGGCTCGTCGCCCCCTCATTAGCGTGCCTTCCACGGCATGTTACCACCTTGGGTGCTTGGGTACCTTTCTCCCTATACGGACAAGCTCGCGCACATCCTCGTCGTTTTTTGGGCGGCCATTCCGCGCAGCCCAGCGCAACCCAGCGCAACCCAGGTTGCCGTGGGTGCTTGAATCGCACTACGTAACGCCCCAATAATCCCTGCACGTACAGCACAATGACCCCTCCAGCGAGCCACTCGCGGCCGCTGCAGGCAGTGGAACGGCGAACGGCAACAAATGGTTGGATTTTGGGGGACGGCAGTCCACTGGCAGCCCACCCTCACCAAGTCGGCTCCCCCACCTCGGGCCCAGAATTTCAGTTTGCTGTTGCTCTCTGGAAGCCAGGGCCACTCTCTGCACCACTACCACCTCTTCTTCAAAGCCAAGCATACCAGGCCGAGCCCTGGACCTTGGGCCGTGGGCCATAGAGAACGGATGGGGAGACGTTGGCACTTTGTCCTCTCTGATGTGATGTATCATGTATCATGTATCAAAGACACCATATCCCAGCCCAAGCTCACGTCTGAACAGCCAATGCAACGCTTCAGGTTTGCACACCTAGCATCGTTTCGCGGGGTGAAGGCATGTCAATTGCAAGCTTTGGTGTCAATTGGTCGTCATTGCGTATTTCAATGGCTCGAGGTATCTGCAGCAAGACAGGCCAACAATCCGCAGACCAGCCGTCTCCTGCTCCGGCCCTCCCCTGGGCTGATGATCGGGAGGGTAAGCCCGGGTTAGCCAAGTTGGCCAGCAGCGAGCGCCATGCAGCGCATGATGTAATGCGGCGCATCAGGCCTTGCCCTGAGCTGTGTGTGCGAGCCTGGCTGTTTTGCAGGTTGCAGGTTGCTGGACAGCAAGATTCCGATGAAGATACATGTGATGTCGTGGGCGTGTCTGAGCTTTCAATGCCACCCCGGCCGTCGTCAAGTGTCGCTATCGATTTTCCTCCTGCTCATCCGCCGCCGATATCGCGACATCTGATGTCCATTTCCCGCACAACCACTCCTTGTCTGAGCCATGCGAGCCAAGCTGTTGACCAATGGCACCCTTTAAAGACAAAGAATGCGCACGTTTGCTGCTACATGCGAGACATCTTCCCCGATTCTCCGCTCGACACTGACGGGATAGAAGCAACGAGCCCGTTACAGAGTCAGTCAGCACACCAATCCTAGATGCGATGTGCTACGCTGCCAGAGTTCCATTGATTGCACCTCCATCAGATCCTCTTGCGGGCCGTTGTACGTTGCCGTGTTAGCCACTATTTCCTCCGTCGGCCGCCCGGAAGTCATCCGCCTGCAGATCTTGGCCCCATCCTGCTCCGGGCCATATTTTCGTTGTTCGTGGTTCCGTCACTGAAGTCCGATGCAGGAGACGACTGACTCCCCGGGCCGCTTGGTCTTTTCCTTGCGAACCCCGTCCCCCGACCCCCTGAAACTGCATGCTTGTGCCCCGTACATCCCGCGGGACGCTGGCAAAATACTCAGATGGCGAGTTTCGCGCATCATCTTGACGCACTGCCTTGAGATGTTCGTCAGCGATGCCGCACCGCGTGGCATGCGGATGTAGACGTCGATGGAGGATCTCGACCGCGCATCAGACTAATCCAGGCGGCCCTACATCCGTACTTCCCATGATCGGCTGATTTCCAAGACCAAGAGAAATGAGGACACATTCTTCTCAACGTCCTTATCTCCAGACTCTGATATTGCGCAAACCCATTTGGCTCCCCTCCTCAGCTGAGCTTTTGGAGATAACCCTGCGCTATGAGCCGCTCCACGTCGCCCTGTCTCACATAGAACTGGCTGTTTTTTGTCAGGTTAATGGCGCTAAACCCCCGGCGTCAGACATGAGTTCTAGCTGCGGCTCAAGCGGTTCAAACTTACCCGTACTCGGTTTGTATCTCTCCCGCATCCTTTAGAACTCTCACGTCGATGAAGAGGTCTCGTGGCGGTTCCAAACTGCCCGTCAAATCGATATCCGTCCATTGGCCTTTGTAGGCGGCCAGAAGATCGCCGTATTGCCGCACATATTCTTCCTCTTGAGGACTCAGACTACTCGTTGGGCCATCGGCGTTGCCACTAGGTCCGCCGCCTGACGACCCTGCGTTGCCTCGTACCTGCTGTCCAGACAAATCGAGCACGTCGACCCCCTTCCATGCAAGCTCTTCCAATTTGTCAGTCCGAGTTCGGTGGTATGCGAGCAGGCATCGTTTGTTTCTTCGCATCGAAAGGTAGTTGACCAGCACCGTACACGCCGTTGCTTGGTCTGCGGATGGGTCAAAGGAGCCCTGGAAAGGTTCCAGCAGCTCTGTCACATCTTTGTCGAGATCTCTGACCTCGCGCGTAACGGCGCGTACTATCTCAGCTTGATACGCGGGCAGATGTGCGAGGTTTTGGGTTCGTTTAGCATGTTGCACCTGCGAAGCAAGTTAGTTTTCTACGTCTAGCACAGTGGACAGTTACCATTCAGTCATGTCATACCAATTTGTTGCCCAGGTCACCGTACATGTCGACTGCAAAATTGTTCTGTCTGGTGTTGATTCAGGCAGTCAGGAGTGAGCAGGGCGGACTGCGCAGGCGCGTGTCGTGTTGAGGATCGCGTTGAATTTGGCGAGTGTGCAGGTACAGTCGGGTCACAGAATCAGAAAGCCAGTCGAGTCGCGTCGCATCAGTCTGACCATTTTGGGAAGCGAAAACTGCCCCTCACTTAGCGTTGCCCCACCGAAGCAGCCCACTCAATGGCAAGCCATATTTTATTCTTGCACTAGCAACAAAAGTCATGAAGCGCGAATTCTTTACTCCTCACTTTAAGAACATATTGAGTTGGTAATCACTGGAGCGGGAGTGAATAGATTTGACTTCTTCAAAAAGGCCTTCATAACCTCATTTGTATTCATGAAAAGTCTTGAGCCCGCACTCTTTCGTGAGCGACAAGCATTGCCGTCGCTGGTGCTGAAAACTCCGCGTTTCCTGGGCTTGACCTTGGTGCGAGGGTTCTATGGATTATCATTTCTCCACCATCATGCCTCGTGAATTCATCCCTCCCATCTCATCATAAAGCACCTTACAACTTCTGCATGGCAGCAATGTCGGCGCTCTGCACAAAGTCCTCGATTGCCACAATCTGAAGTTCAAGTCGAGTTAGTGTTTGTTACATGAAGATAATCAAACATCGGAGAGTAGTTGAAAT
Organism: Colletotrichum coccodes; assembly: GCA_020466075.1. NCBI lineage: Eukaryota > Fungi > Ascomycota > Sordariomycetes > Glomerellales > Glomerellaceae > Colletotrichum > Colletotrichum coccodes. The sequence continues at coordinate 17,810 of JAIMZG010000856.1, forward strand.
TGGGTTTGTTCATGGAAAGGGAGGTTAGGATGGGGTGATTGGTGATGATCAAGGCTTACCTCTTCCTCGAGATCGTTCAAGCTGATCTTCTCGTCCTCAACGACAAGGTTGATCTGGAGCTTCTTGATACCGAAACCAACGGGGACGAGCTTGGAAGCACCCCAGACAAGACCATCGTGCTCGATGGCACGGACAGCGGCCTCAAGCTGGTCCATGGGAGTCTCGTCATCTGAACAAGGGCGTTAGCATGCTGTTCGACCGGCGGGTCCTGGCGAAGAAACATACCCCAAGGCTTGACATCCATAGTGACAACCGACTTGGCGGCGACCTTAGGCTTGTTCTCCTTCTTCTTCTTGTACTCGGCAAGACGCTCCTCACGGATGCGGGCAGCCTCGGCGTCCTCCTCCTCGTCTTCGGAGCCGAAAAGGTCGACGTCCTCGTCGTCCTCCTCGGCCGCGGGGGCCTTGGCGGGGTTCACGGGAAGCTCGCTGGCCTCAGGGCCGTAGACGGAGTAGGACTTGGAAGCATCGCCGGGGAGGGTGGCGAAGTCACTCTCGTATGTAGAGATGTGCTTGTACCATCTAGCGGCGTGGGGGTACTTCTCCGCGTCGGGAGCAGACTGGAGGGCCTTGAAGGTAACAACGTCGGCCTGGGAAGGGGTGTGTCTGTGCCAAATGTTAGCGGCGGTGGCTTGCCCAAGATTGCTTCCGTATTTAGAAAGGGAATGGGTAAGGCGAGGGTCAGAGATGCACTAAGTGCTGGTTCTGTCGTCAAATAGCAGGTCTTGAGGCTGCCTCCGAAACACGGACCAATTTTCCTCATCATGTAGCCAAAGGAATTCGAAATGTTCTTCTCGAGAGCGCGAAGTGGTGAAGAGGAGATTTTCAACTTACCCGACGATGTAGGAGCGGGTGGTGAGCCAGCTGTTCAGCACTGACTCGATTGTCAGCCGATGAAAGAAAGAAGAATCAATGCTGCAGAAACTTACTGGCAGCACCAGCATCAGTGAGAAGGTCGGCGAAGCCCATTTTTGCGGTTTGGAAGATGTGTAGAGGGAAGAAAGGGGGTATCTGGAAAAGAGACAAGAGAAAGAAGGATGTGTTGAGGTTCAGGTAGAAATAGGTCGAGGTGGGGTTTGGGAAATTTTTGACCTGGTCTTTGATTGCGGTGCTCTTCACTCTGCTTCTGGGCGGCACGGACCCCACTCAGCTGTGTTGCCCAGCGCCGCACCCCTCTCTTCGGACTAAGTACGGGCCGGAATGACCCCTGCAGGTCGCGGTGGGATAGACCCGACGCCGCCAGCCCACCTCAGGCAGGTCCAGTAGGCAGGGAGCTCCTACGCAATTGCAGGCGAGAGCTCCAAGCCGGACGAGCTCGACTTGACGCCAACCACACCTTTCTCCAAATCACTGTGCAGGCGATTACAAGATCCTAATCACCACCACAACCGTATCCTCTCATACACAAATAAATCCGGAGCACAACATGGCGTCGATCCTGCCGATAATAACCTTCAAGGCTGGTATTTGCGATGCGGATGTTCGTGGCCCGGCCCCCATGCTGCAGACCCCGGTTCGCTGACCTCGACTGTAGACCTCTAGCAAGCCTTACAAGATCAAGCCGCAGGCGACACCCGGTTACATCTACCTCTACTCAGAAGATGGTCCGTATGTTCACGCCTTTTCCTGGAGGTTTTCTTAACACATAGCAGACTTGATCCACTTCTGCTGGCGAGAGCGCAATGCCGCCTTGGACAGCCCCGACCTCGACCTCGTCATGGTACCTATGGACGGCGAATTTGTCGCCCACACCGCAGCCGACCAACCTTCATCGAAAACCAACGGCCGTATTTTCGTCCTCAAGTTCGGATCCTCCTCCCAGAGACACTTCTTCTGGCTCCAGTCCAAGCCCCAGTCACGCAATGGAGACCCGAGCTGGTTCAGCCCTCGCGACATGAAGATTGGCGAGATTGTCAACGCCCTTCTCCAGGGCGAGGAAGTCAACGTTAGCCGAGAGCTCGCACAAGTTCGTAACGCCGACGATAGACGGGACGATGACGACGACGAGACGATGGAAGATGCCGAGGGCCAGGGAGACCGGGGCGACCAAACCCAGGGAGGCAGCGGCGGTGCCGGACCTGACGCTACAGGCGGCGATATCCGGGAAGAGGGCGAAAATGCCAGGGAGGGCGGAAGCGATGGAGCACGAGCGTAGGTTCTTTCCTAATGCATGTCTCTATTGGTCGGAGTCCAGGGTCATCGAAATCATATGAACTACATGGGCATTGACGAGGGAAAGCGAGGCCCGCAATATGGCGCCATCTGTACTTTTAGAGCCTTTCAAAAGACACGAGGGTTCAGAGTTTTCCTCTTCAGCGTGGTGCCCATGGCTTGACTCATCCGTTAACACATTCTCGTGCTGACTACTTAATAGTGCCGCTGGTGGCTCTAACACAGACGCGGATGCTGCTGTTCGGAACTTTCTGGAGTCATTACGAGGCAACGCCAGCCTGAGTGGATCTCAGCAAGGCGGACAACAGCAACAACAACAACAACAACAACAACAACAACAACAACAACAACACGCCGACAAGCCGTATCCCTATCTCAGCCACCTTCTCCCGAACGAGATCACCATTCCGATGCTTCGATCGGCCTCGGAGGGCTACATTGACAACCTCTTGAGCTTTCTGCCGCCCGCGATTCTCGTCCTTGCGACGGAATCAGATGACCTCGGCGACTCGGAACCCACTGCAGAGGCGGCAGCCGCTGCCAAGGCTACGCTGAGCCTGGCAGAGAAGAAGAGCTTGCTGGAGAGAGTTCTCAGAAGCCCTCAATTCCATCAAGCACTCGGAAGCTTGACTATGGCGCTCCGAGACGGTGGTCTTCCTACCATTGCGGGAGCACTGAACGTCAAGGTACCCAACGGCGGCTATATGAGAGGCGGTGCCATGCCTTTGGGCGGCGGCGAGGCCGTGGAGGCTTTCGTTGAGAGCGTCAAATCAACGGTCAAGGAGAAGAAGCAGGGTTAGGGGCTGTATGAGGCATTCAGCTGCGGGACGATGAGACGATAGAAATAAAGATGGTAAAACGCCTGATTTAGGCTTCGGCTTTTCAGGCAACGATAACGATACATCGATTGCAGCAGCCTTTTGAATGTGTGATTTGGATGGTTTCGGGGGTACTTCAGACTGAGACGTGACTATGGACAACCAAGATAACTCTTGAGAGCAAGCATTGAACCCCTAAATAGCCCTCCTGCGTAAGGCATAACCGTTGAGCGTACGACGCTTTATCAGCGGCAGGTCCATCTTGCGCTGCTTGCGAGCCATCACTAGTAGTAACGAGAACAGCGAGGATGACAGCACAAGGTGCTGCCACTGACCCCACATTGACCCCAATCCCTGCACCTATATGCCGTTGATCCACTAACATCACTGAGGAATGCGATCGGATTTCGCAGTCCAGGTTTCAATGCGTATTCCCTTCGAACCTGCCAAACCCAACTTCTCATTCGTCACTAAACCTCACAACCTCGCCGAGCCATACAGACGATCGCGTCATCGCCTAAAATGGCCGACCGGTTAAAAGATCCCCTGCCGACCTCCGTCGAGGATTTTGGCAACGACGAGCGTATATCTTACTCCAAGCTTGACAGCAAGTACCTCGCCGTCCTCGACGACGGCACCGAGCTCGAGTTCGACCCTGCGACGTCTACCTGGGCCGAGGCCGCAGACGCACCCTTGGAGCCCCTCGAAGACGAAGACGAGACCGCAGCGCACCTAGCAGAACTGTCCAGAGCCGGCGCCGGCCCCGGCTACAGCAACGGCGCAGGTTCAGGACAGAACAACCCCAGGAAACGCAAAGAGTCGCCCACATCAGCAGAACCTGGCGCCATGGACGCGGCGCAAGACGCCGGTGGTGACGGCGGTAGCGGCAGAGCCCGTCCCGCGAAGAAGGTCAAGCCCCCTCGCGCGCCGCCGCAGCCACGCCAGAACACGGCCGTCTACGTCACGGGGCTGCCCGCCGATGCGACGGTCGACGAGGTGCACGAGCTGTTCTCGCGCAAGGCGGGCGTCGTCGCCGAGGAGATCGACAGCGGCCGGCCACGTATCAAGATGTACACGGACGAGAAGGGTAACTTCAAGGGCGACGCGCTCGTTGTCTTCTTCAAACCGCAAAGCGTCGAGATGGCCATTATGCTGCTGGACGACACCGAGTTCCGCTTCGCACCCGGCACGGGCGAGATTCCGAAAATGCGCGTTCAAGCTGCGGATTCGAGCTACAAGAAGGTCAAATACGACGAGAATGGGGCAGAGGGAGCTGGCGGGACGGGCGGCAACGGCGCCGATAACGGTGAGGGGGCGTCTGCCCAGCCGAAGAGGGAACGAAACGACAGAGACCGGCAAAAGATCATCCGCAAAACGCAGAAGATGGCGGCGAAGCTCGCGGACTGGAGCGACGACGAGACGGCGGCGATACCCACGGAGACCAACTCGAAATGGGACAAGACAGTAATACTCAAGCACATGTTTACCCTGGCGGAGCTCGAGGAGGACCCGGCGGCCCTGCTGGAGATCAAGGAGGACATCCGCGAGGAGTGCGCGAAACTGGGCAACGTCACCAACGTTGTGCTGTACGACGAGGAACCGGACGGCGTGGTGTCGGTCAAGTTCTCCCAGCCACAGTCTGCGCAGGCGTGTATCCAGCTCATGAACGGGCGTAGCTTTGATGGACGGGTCGTGGAGGCGTCGATAGCGACGGGGCGGGAGAGGTTCAAGAAGTCGAAGCAGGGTCAGGCGAGCGACAGCGACTGATCACGAGTCTGTTCATGGGCGAGGGGGAAAACCGAAGCTGCTTGGGAGCATGGAGAGGCACGCTGTATTTATAGAGTTGTATTATTGAAGACCGCAAGGACCAACATGCCGCGGGACCGACCTTGAATAGAAGGATTACTTCGCATCGTACCGGCTTGTCGCGACTGATATTTTCTCTCACATCCCCGCCCTGGTGACTTGCCCTCGTGGTCCTTCGGGTTTGCACAGAGTTTCTAGGCATAGCAAGCCGAGAACAAGAGTGGTCGCCGGGGAGAAAGGGGCCGAAGCGGATTAAAAAAAAATAACGGAGATGGTATGAGAAACGCAGACGACTGGATGGAACCGATGTAAAGGCAGGCACGGAGAAGGATAGGCAGTGTTAGACTACCGTACCAGAAGGCGTATCGATTGCAGAGGATGACACGACCACGTCCGGGTTTCCTGGGTGATCACGAGGTCAGTCACGAGCGCAAGCGGCAACAGTTTATGGGTTTCTGATGGGCTTTTCTAAATGTAGGTTGTTCTATCACGACTCCCCAACTCCGACCCGAGCTCACAATTTGCTGCTGACAACTACATTCTCCTGAACCACGAATTGGGAAAACTATGCTTGCTTATAAGCGCTTCGACGCGAGAAGGGACGGCTTGAGCGAGCTAGTCATACTCAAGCAGCCCTCTCGACTTGAATCTCCGTCCTCTCGGAAACGACGTACCAGATTGCCGCCTCAATGATCCTGCACACAATCCTCAATTCGTGGTCGTCTGTAAGCGGTGTTGATGTCAGCGATTTCCCATACCGGGCCAGACTTGACGAGTTTCTCTCTGAACGGCTAGCTGGAGAGGCGAACGGTCAACTGCTTTCAACCACCAAGATCTAAAAGAACGTACCTCGCGGAGCGTAAACCATGATAAACTCCTCCGGCACAGGCATCCTCACCAATCTCCCCTTCCACGCCAGGGGGTGCCGCTGCCCCCACCCCTTAGCCAGGACCTCGCGAATGTCCTCCGGATGCAGGTTCATATGCAGCGAGTGATCCGAGTCGTGGACGTGGCACACCTCGCCGTTGCACGTCACGTTCATCGGGTGCCGCGCAAACAATCCCAAGCCGTGCTTCTCGAGACACGACCGCGCCGTGCCGAACCGCGCCGGGTTCCCCGCCGCCAGCCTCTCCAGCGTCCGCCGCAGGGCATGGTAATGCGGCACCGTCCCGTGCTGGTCAAGCTGCCGCTGCGGCGCGATGCCGGCGACCTGGGGCCGGGGGCCGGGGCGGTAGGGAAGTGGCCGGTGGCGGTCATCGGCCTGGCGGAGTATGCCCCGCTTCGGGAGGTTGTTCGGGTTTGGCTCGGGTGCCGTGAAGGGGTCACGAAGGGCCCACAGGCGCAGCCAGGCGATGCGGACGTAACCCTGGAACGTGGCGGGCGTGCCGCCGGGGCCGAGGCCGAGGAAGTTGTGGTAGTCGTTGTGGACGAGCAGGAGGATGGGCACGAGGACGAGGAGGCATTCGGCGATCCTGGGCTCGAGGAAGTGGATGATGAGGGCCAGGGTCATGGAGAGGGTGAAGATGGCGGGGCCGTTGAGGGTAACAGAGATGGGTTCCTGCTTGAGGACGTAATTAACGGCCGCCTGATTGAGCTCTAGGCCCACGCAGGCGTTAGACGGGGCGATTGGCTCTTCATGGAGGAGGTTTGACGTCGATGTGGTGATGGCGACAGACATTGTGATTCAAGAGTTATCGAGACGCATGGGCACTAATATGCACGGTCACCCAGTCTCAATGTATTAAGCAAGGTGACTTCAAGCACGCGGTTTTGGCAGCGAGGGGAAGGGATGGAGCAAAGATATATGAGTGAGAGCAACCAAGAGAAAGATAGGGCGAAGTGAAAGTAAAGTAAGGGTATGAGGTCAAGCTGACTTGTCACAGAAAACAGGTGGCCACGAGGTTCGACAAGCCACCGGGGGTCACCGCCGCAGGTCAGACTATGCGGGGTCGGGAAGCTGGGCGTCAAAGTGACGATTGATCAAGTGACAAAAACGTCAAACGTGAGTGGCTAGTTTGAGTTAGATGGGAAGTTTGAACCGTACGCCGCATATAGCCTTTGGCCTACAGCTCTCGACACTAGGCTCGTGCGAGGTAGAGATAGGCAAAGTTCCCGCCTCGGCGAGCAAACTAGGGCAAAGCTAGCACCGCGTACCGTGAGCTGGGATGAGCCGGACCTCTTCTCCGTCAAGTCCAGGGTCGACTTCAGGCCCGGGGCGAAGGAGGTACCAGCAGTAAATAATCGATGCCAGTCCGCTCTCACCCGGCAACGTTTGCACGAAGATAATGTTGAACGAGCGTGGTAGACGTCCAAGACTGCCGGTCCGCACTTGAGCAGCACACAGAGACGCCCGACGGCACTCGATGGAAGCTGTCCCAAGCATGACGTTGGGCTGAGGTTACTCGGGTTCCACCGCCAGTTCGGGTGAATGTTACCCAGAGCGCCGGTGACGGAGGGCTTCCTGGACTCCCGGCAACGGTGAGAGGTCGTGTTCCTGGGAAAGGATGATGGGAGCCGCGGAGCCATTCAGAGCCAACATCTGGGTGTCCCCACAAAGAGGGGCGCACTTGAGCAACTCGACAGCGGCGGGCCAGCACACTCCCTTCCGTAGTGTTGTCCATTGATTGGTTGGCTGCATAATGATGTTCGCTTTTCGAGGTATTCAGGAGGCGGCGAGGTCTTGAGTCGACAGCGATTTTGACGAACAATGATTGGATCTCGATTTTGCCTCGCAGGAGAACCCGCTGGCCTTGGGCTCATATTTCCAGAGAATCGGATGTGCACCGCCTCGAAAAGCGTTGACGGTGGACGACGTTGAGATTCAGTTCCCTCTAGAAAACTCGTTTTCCCCCTAGGGTTACATGGCTTCCACAGTGCCTGCAGCCTGCTGGAGAAGCTCAGAACAAAGTTGCGTCTCGTCTCGCCGTTAGAGTGACCGCACTCTGCACAGTATATCCCACCGCCGCGGAAGAGGCCGGAGGGCCGTGGCTGTAATGTTTGCCAATGTCGGGCACGGATGGATGCCAGATCGTCGAGCATTTCTATCTATCTCGCACTTGGACTGCCAAAACCAGACAATTGACGGAGCGTACGAACGGCACCTTGCATGGACCGGCATGGGCCCTCGAGGAATGTGGCTTCTCGCTGGCTTGGTGTTTGCCGAGACTGAGAGACGATTTCTGTCGGCGACGGCCCGTGTTGGGTGAGACGGGACGCGTCAAGGCCTTGCCATCGAGAACAAGCAATTTTATCGACGCGGCGCCTTCTTCGCAAGTATGCGGAGCGAGGAAGGGCAGGCAAGGAGCTCAGGAGATGGCGTTGATCAGGGATGAACATAAGGGGGGTTGCATTGGGAGGGAGACTTACAGAGCGCATTACCGCACAAGCACAGAGAGGGAGGCGCCATGGGAGACTTCCCGCCCTCAGCCACATGCACGACAAGATGAAAAATGGGTATGCAAATCGATATTCGCGTGGTGAATCTCGGCGTGTTCTAAATTTGTTCTGCTGGAATCTGGAAGGCGACATGGCTGATAGATTGATGCTCCGGCATGGTTCCCTCATTACGACAATCTCGCAGTGTCTGAAATGAGATGAGTCGCGAATCGCAATTCAGAGGCGTAAGGTAGCACAACCACATTTCTGTAGGGGAGGCTCTTCTCGTTGCTTGTCTTCTCACCAACAGCTTGGCAGCATGACGTCGAAAGTTGGAGACTCAAGAGGAGACACTGCGGGGTGCATGGGTGGAACAAGATTCAGATTGAGCCGGACTGGCTGACGAAATGCCTCTGGAGGATGTCTCAAGGAAGAGCCAAGCGCGTGCAATGTTGAGACGAAACAGAGGAACGCGTCCGAACGTGTTGCAGCTTCGTCCAGTCTCATGTTTTCGACATTGGGCCGGATGAGGCTTTTGACAAGACAGGAAACGATTCAAGGCGTGTGGCGCGGGGTGTGATTTGTGCATTCATCGGTTGCGCCTGCAGATGCAAAGCATGAAGGTTGCAGCCATTCGTCAGTCAAGGTTGAGAGATGGGGGCGGCTTCTTTCCCCTTAGTCAGTCAGCGTCAGTTGTCCTTTTTCTCATCAGCGATGTGACGAGGTAAAAGTGGACTGAAGAGAAGGAGCAGCAGCAGCAGCAAAACCGGAGACCTAGACAGTGTCAGGAAGAAGCATTTTCAACGGCCCTGAATTGCAATTGCAGGAGCACGGGAAGTGGGACGCGCTTTCAATCAGGGAGCCGAGCCGTAGCGGGCAGCCAGTCTCAGAGGTTGTTAAATGGTTGCTGGGGAGACCCCAGTCAAGCTTCTAGCGAGGAAGTCGAGACCAAGGCGACAACCCCTGCGTGAGTCCTGCAAGTTCTGGGAGACCCGCATTGGCGCGCACCTTGAATCCTGAACCAGCAGGCCAGCAAAGGTGCAAGCATTGTGCAACCGCCTATTCGACTGGTCGTCGCTGTTTTGGGCCCTGGCCGGTGCGGCGTTGTCTCCTTCCTTGGCTGCAGTTACGGGGGTTCGCAGGCTCGCAGTTTTGCCCGCAGAGACCGCCCACGTCGCCGTTGCTCAGAGCAACATCCAGTTGGCCAGTCGTCGTCTGGAAACCCCCACCAATTCCCCAATCGGATCCAATATTCTTAGTGGCGATTGTGTGGGATAGGGGGAGAGTGAGAGTATCCGTAGGAGAGCAGAGCCCCCCACACCCTCTTTTCTTGCCAACCGAACACAATGGATGCTTTTCGACTCAGACCACACTGTGTACAACGCCAATCACACTCGGACTGCCGAACCACTTGCGTGCAAGCAAGTCGGGTGTGTTGCGCTACGGAGACTAGACAAGCTTGTACGTACCCGGTCGTTTTGCTATTTTTCTCCTGCCTTTTTTCTCATGTTGTCCCGCCGTCGCTGGGGCACTCATATCCAACATTGATAGATCCATATTACTCGAGGTGGGCTCTGTTGGCCCGAACTAACCTCCGTCTCTCGTTTCCCCTGCCGCGCTTCATTTCCATATGATGCCCTAGCATCGTGCCCCCGAATCTCATCTCCATCTTTCTTGGTCGCGTCTTCCGGTCTTGTGCTTTATACCATCTAGAGTATACCTACGCCTCCAGTAGTCTCTCGCTGTATATTCCTCACGACATCAGTTTTCGACAAACCTCTAGGCCTCTCGCTACCGAAACCCACGCCGCCGGCTCCTCAGACTTGGAAGAGCGCCGTAACAGACGTCAGCCCGTCACTCGGGCTTCTCTCACGGAAACCGGAGGTCTTCGCGGGTTTCCCGTAGTAGGCAACATCCTACCGTTGTCGCTGTCTCCCGCAGGAGCTGACGCGAGAACTTCCAGACCTCAGCCCAGCCACCAACATGGGCGTGTTCTCGAACCCGTTGCGGTCTCGGGAGAACCGCACCGGCAGACTACCAAAGTACGAGCAGCTGAGTCCTCTACGTACAAAGGAGCGCCTCTCCAACGACGACGACTACTACTACTCCTCTGACGATGACTCGGAGGACTACTCCTCCACGTCGTCGCCCAGTGCGCGGAGTTCAAGACATACCTCGGCTTCCCTCTCAAGCGCAGCAATGATGCTCCCGAAACGGGCTCTCGCGACGGCCCGCCGCCCGCGCACCCACCTTTACCGACTCCCCAACCGAATCATTCGTTACCTTTGCCTTGGGCTTGTAACCTTTATGGTTCTCATGATCATGTCCCTAGTACGCGCGAGCCACGTCGAGAACAAGATGATCATAGAAGGCAAAGTGGAAAAGAAGCCAGACCCCCCACCGGTATGGGAGTCATTTGGCTTCATCCAAAGATACTACGGTGGTGTCAGGTCCATCGTTCCTCCTTCCCAGTACATTCCCTCCTACCCGCGTTCCCAGGACGAGGTCCCGCTGGACCAGCTCGACATCAACACCACGGCCACCGCGACGAGCGAGGACGGCAAGGACGATGCCGTGAGGCGCGCTGTTCCCCAGAGCAAGGCGTTTGTTGAGCACTCTGGTTCCGTTTTTGTCACCAAGCCCGAGAAGATGAACGAGTGCTTCATCGATAAGGACAACAAGGTTCGCATTCCGCCGATTCGATACATGGATGGCCGCCCCCAAGGATTCCCCCAACACGCCGAGGGATCTTACGAACTCCTCGATCTGCCTGAAGACATCTGCTACGAGCGTTTCGGACGTTACGCGCCTTACGGATTCGGATACTCTGTTCCCGCTGGAGGTCTCGGGATTGGCGAGCATGGCGAAAAAGAGGGCTCTGAAGACGTATGGGCAGAAACGCCCAAGGTTGACTGGCGCCAAGTCGACTGGGCCGATGCTCAGCGCCGGTGCTACCAGTCCAACACCGACAGATTCAAGCCGATGCCTCCCAAGACCCCGTTCGCTCGTGGTTTTTTCATCGACGAGCCTGCCCAGAACGCGACCTTGGTTACGCGCGACCCTCTGGAGAACCTGGAGCCCAGCGCCAAAGCTGCCCATGGCGACAAGACTGCGACCAGGAACAGAATTCGGAAAAAGAGAAGATTGCTCGCACTGCTGTCGTGATTCGTGTTTGGGACGAGTACGACTGGCGCGAGGAAGACATCATGAACGTCCGATCAGTCATTTCGGAACTTGCTTTAGCCTCGGGCGGACGCTATGACGTCCATCTTCTGGTCCAGATCAAGAACGACGCGGCGCACCCGGTTTGGGCCGATCACGAGACTTACGAGCGCCGCATCAGGGAGCGCATCCCGGAGGAGTTCCGAGGCTTGGTCACGCTGTGGACGGAAACTCAGATGCTGTCTCTCTACCAGGGTATCTTCGACCTCTACACCCGTGGCCCTGACCTGCCTGTCCACGGAGTATATCGCGGTCTCACCATGGCCATGCAGTACTTCGCCTACCAACACCCCGAGTACGACTACTTCTGGTCCTGGGAGATGGACATTCGCTACACTGGCCACTACTACGACCTGTTTTCCAAGATGGAGAACTGGGGCAAGCAGCAGCCGAGAAAGGGACTCTGGGAGCGCAACGCACGATTCTACATCCCCAGCGTCCACGGCTCATGGGAGGATTTTAGACAAATGGCCCGCGTTCAGTCCGAGATGGGAACTGATGGCCCCGACAACGTGTGGAAAAACATTCCCGGCGCAGTCAACAAGGAGAACAAGGACCCTACCAAGATCTCGAGGGGAGAGAAGACCATTTGGGGACCTGAGCGCCCTACCAGCGAGGACGACTGGTTTGAAATTGAGAACGACCCCAGGCCTCCCACCACTTATGAGAAGGACAAGTACACCTGGGGCGTTGGCGAGGAAGCCGATTACATCGCATTTAATCCCATTTTCGATCCGGAGGGAACCACCTGGCTGTTGTCAGAGGATATCACGGGATACAACAAGAACAACCGGGATGAGCCCATGCCACCTAGAAGAGCACACATCATCACGGCCTCGCGCATGTCTCGCCGCCTTCTCATGACTATGCACCGCGAAACTGCCTTCAAGAAGCACTTCGCATTCCCGGAGATGTGGCCGGTGACCGTCGCTTTCCAGCACGGCTACAAGGCTGTCTTTGCTCCTCATCCCATGTACGTCGACCGAGAGTGGCCTACCGAGTACCTGGCTCAGGTCCTCAACGGGGGCAAGAACGGTGCCAGCGGCGGCTCCCGTACTTCCGTCTTCGGCCAACGCGAACACAACCTCCGCGGCCTCAGCTGGTTTTACAACTCGGGGTTCGCCCCGAACTTGTACCGCCGCTGGCTCGGCCTCAAGGTTAACAATGATGGTGGCGAGGAGTTCGAGAAGACTGAAGACTTGAGCAAGGACGGCTCTACCGTCGGCCAGATGCGTGGCGGTGAGGGCCGGATGTGCTTACCTCCCATGTTGATCCATCCCGTCAAGGGAGTCGAGATACCGGTGGAGAAGATACCCGAGGAGACGAAGGAGAGTGTTCCCGAGTCTGACCCGAACGCATGAAGCGACCGGGCAGTCTCTGAGGTGTACGAAGCATGACACATTTGCGTTGCTGTTGCTTAGGTCTCTTTTTTTCCATTTTATAAGGGCCTCATTCGGGATGTTCAGATGGTATGGCGTCTTGGGGTTGGTTTGTTGGGCTCCGTGATGCACAGCTTTTTTCATGCTCACGAGAAGGGCCCGTGGCTATTGTAGGAAAGGCATAATGCATTTGGCCGTATACATGATGTATGATGTACATAATGACTGTCAGGTTAGAGAGAGTCATGATGGCCATAGAGCATGACCAACAAGAACTTTCAATTCGATATCATAAGATGCATATCTGGCTCCTTTGCAAGTCCATACATCCTGACAAGGGCGCTTTCTGAACTGGTCTGGCCTCGGCTTAGAACCTCGCCTCGAGGCATTTGTTCTCCTCTGAGTGGCTGCTTGGAGTCGTCCTGCTGGTTGGCGCTATCGCCAGGCAGCCGGTCAGCCGGTGTGCCTGCTCCCGGTCTGACATGCGGCGCAGCGAACGGCTTCTAGGTGCCGTCCGGGGTTTGAGACATGAACATGGCAGGTCACGGCTTGGGCAGGGTTGAACTAGAAGCCCCGTCGGTCTAGTTCATTCCCGACGTGTGAGCGGCTGAGCTCTGGCGTGGCGTGCGCGCCCTTGGCTGTTCCCGTTCTAGGTTGAGACAGTTTGCACTAACGACGTAGGGGCGCGTCCTTCTCGCTGTTGGGCTGATATCTGGTCTTTTCGGATAGCACATGGAGCTGAGCTAGGCCAGGCACGCTTCCTGCCTGCTGTCTGCCTGCTGCGGAGATGTTGCCAGCCGAAGTCTTCATATTGCAGATAGACTTGGAGTTATAATATAACGCTTACATGGTTCCTGGAGGAGACTTGGTGCAAACCCCTGGAGCAGGCCTGGTAGCAAGCTTTATGTTCTCTGTGAAGACGCGTGCGTGTTGGGGACCCAATCCTGCAAAACCGCCATCAGCTCCCGTATGAGACACCAAGGAGCTTCATATTTTCTGGGTGGCTCGCCTCATAAAAATTTGGCCCCCTTTTTTCTCTCTCTAAATCTCATATTCGAATCATTCGTGTCATTCATGTGTGGTTTATGATACACTATACATGTCAACCTCGTCTTCCGGGGCCCGGAAGTATCCCTTTTCTGGCATCTTGCCCCCCTAGAGCCTAGAGTCGCAATTTTTATTTGGCGCCCACAGCCCGTCATCCCCAGCACGGGTATCCGAGAAACGAAAATGACGACCTTCTTAAACCACCCTCTTGACCTCGAAGAACCTACGAAGCCACCACACCTGGAAAATGGACTCTCCGACGACGAGACCGATGACGAACAGGTTCCACCACTTGACTCTGCTGTTGGTGCTCTCGGCGGTGTTACGGTGTGTGCGCTCGCGGATGACGATATAGCCCTGTTCGTCTTTAACCTGGGCGAGGAGTTCGGAGAGGTGACGGACTGAGAACGCGCGCATGTGTTAGATCAATTGCTTCCTCAGAAATAGCCCTGATCGACGATCGATTGGCCTTCTTACCTTCAGTTTCAAGAGGGTCGGCAGGGACGTCGGTCTCGCTGACGTAGACGATACCGTGGACGTTAAAGGAAACCTCTTTGCTGTGGGCGCCCCAGTGCTCATTGCCGAAGCAGTAGGTGTACTTGCCGTCGTGCTTGGCGTCGAAGGAAAAGTCGCCGTTGGAAACACTCTTGTCAAAGGTCTCGTACTGGCCTTGCGGGTTCGTGATCTGGGGGGAAAGTTGTCAGTCAGCTATACGTGATGCAGCTGCGCGCCAATTCCGCGCCTCAGCAGGTGGTGCTCTCCGCATACCCAGAAGTCGATATCCAGGTTGCCGGCGCTGCCAAACTCGCGGTCGCCAACCTGGAAGGTGACAGTCATCTTGTCATCGCGGTGCAGCGTCTCGTGGAAGCACTCGCGGCCGTGGGCGGGCAGCTGAATGTTGTGGGCCAGGGCCGAGCGGACGAAACCAGCTGCAAGAAGCAGCTTGGCGATGGAAGGGAAGAACATGGCGGGAGCTTTTTCTTGCAGGAGCTCTTTTCTTGGAGGGGGAGTTCGAAAAGAGACGTCAAACTAAGCTGCTGAGCGCGCACCGCAGAACCGAGCTATTCTGGAGTCGGGTGTCGAGAACAGAGGACCGGGGAAAAAGGAGCGACGTTGGTTTGTGTCCAGGCTGTTCTCCAGAACGGTTCCTGGAGGTGATCCCTGTTCCTGGAGTCTGGACACTCTGGCGACGTCTGGTTGGATTTGAGGCTGATCCATAAGAGGCCTAGCGTGGGGCTCCAGGCAAAGGACCGATACTTTTCCGACAGCTCCCTTCGCGAAATATCTAAGAGTACCCCTGCACGTGATGCGGGTACGCGTGCTTCAGAAGGGTCTTCTGTGGTCGACAGCGCTAGAAGGGGGGGCACAGGGACAGAGTTGGTAGCTCCAAGTGGCCCGTGGCCCGTGTGCCAGTACCTTCGGGCCCTCAGCACGCAACATGACAGCGTGGGCAGTTCTGAAGGCGAAGTGTGAGAGAGGCACCGAGGCAAGTACCACAGTTAGCAACTCGTGAGGGAAGGTACCTTGGCAGGCCAGAGGGTGGCGTCCGTTTGTCGCGGTGGTCAGGAAGAGTGGGGACACAGAGTTTGAAAAACATGGCCTTTCTGGCTCCCAGAATCACCACCAACCTCGCCGAGCCGAACTTGTCTTACCAAAGCCCACCCCCTCTGCTCGCCTCTATTCCACCTAAACCTCTCGACACTTGACTGTCTTCCCCCTTCACCGACAATCACACCCACGACACTCCAAATTATCCCCTCTCTCCAGTCACTCTCCGTCGCAAGAGGGACACCGTGAAGAACGTGAGTACTATTTCCATTTCCTCTCTCGTCTTGACTCGTCGCTCTCCCAACCTCTGTGTCATCTCTTCAGAGTCGCCTTCCATTCCCATTCCCCTTTCCCACCCCCTCGGCCAAAGTTGCTCTCTTGCGCGCGTGCCTGTATCGGTCTGGTCTGGACACGACACCTCAGGATACGGTACAGACAGGAGCGAGAGGAAGAAAGCAGCCCACCATACGCCCCCCGACCCAATCCAATATCCCTATCCCCTCCCTCCCTCCACGTCGCCTGTCCACATCCACTTTCTTCTATCCCGCTATCTCTCCTCCCATTTGCGAATTGCGGCAGCCTGGTTCTCAACTTCGACCTTAACCAGATCATCATCGCAACACTCTCGCCCTTGGTCAGCGCCTAGGCAAACTTTCGTCAGTGACCCGATCCTGCCCGCCTCTGTTAAGATCTGTCCTTTCGGATACTTCTCAGCATTGCTTTATATCCCGCCCGCATCTTCTCCTTCTCGACGTCACCATAAATTAATTTGATCAATTGCGCTTGCTTACATTCTCGGCCTTGAACAGATTACTTCTTCCTCTACCCAATCCAAACCCGATACTTAGACGTTCACCACAGTCCGAACCGCAACCATGGGTCTCGCGTTTTCCAAGATCTTCGACAAGCTTTGGGGGAAGAAGGAGATGAGAATTCTGATGGTTGGTCTCGACGCCGCCGGAAAGACTACGATTCTCTACAAGCTCAAGCTCGGTGAAATCGTCACGACCATCCCCACCATCGGTACGCATACCCAGCAATTCGCTTTACACTCGTGTCATCATCGAAAGTGGCATGCCCCGCCGTCGCTAGTACATTGATCCTGAGGAGAAGAATGGCGTGCTAACTACGGTCAATCTTGCAGGCTTCAACGTCGAGACTGTTGAGTACAAGAACATCCAGTTCACCGTGTGGGATGTCGGTGGTCAGGACAAGATTCGTCCTCTCTGGAGACATTACTTCCAGAACACTCAGGGTATCATCTTCGTCGTCGACAGCAACGATCGCGACCGTATCGTCGAGGCCCGTGAGGAGCTCCAGCGCATGCTCAACGAGGACGAGCTGCGGGATGCCATTCTCCTGGTCTTCGCCAACAAGCAGGATTTGCCCGTACGTTACCTTCCTACCCTTCCGAGCCCCCGCTCGCTCCATCAAAGAAGTATGCGACTGACCTACCCGTCCATAGAACGCCATGAACGCCGCCGAGATCACAGACAAGCTTGGCCTCCACTCCCTGAGACAACGCGCCTGGGTACGTTTCCCCTCGAGCAAACAGACGCGATCACGATCATACTGACTCCTTCAATAGTACATTCAGTCCACCTGCGCCACCTCTGGTGATGGTCTCTACGAGGGTCTCGAGTGGCTTGCCACCACCCTGCGCAAGGCGGGCCACCAGTAAATGCCGCGAAGAGAAGCCGAACGGACTCCATCTCTTCTGCTACTCTCTCACGTCATCCCTCTGGTACGGTTGTAATTCGCAAAGCTACCGGTCACAAGGCAATCGAATAGTCCATAACTTTTTTTCGCATTTCCTCCCTCCGTCTATCCATCCCCTCCCCATGGTGGTCCTTGACATCACGTGAGCCACACTCCATTGGCATTCTCGACGCAGCAAGCACACATTCTGGTCTCAAAAGGACAAGTTTCGTTTTGGAAGAAAGGGGGCGTCTTGGGTTGGGAAATCTGTACAGTCCTCACGCAGCAACTCTATATGTTTCCCCGTTCAAATGTGACGGGGGAGCCTACTCATGAACCCTGGCTTTCTTGCCTTTTCTGCAACTCCATGAATCGGTGTTTCTGTTCTATTTTGGTGGTCTTGGTTGTCTGCCATTCTCGGTAGGGATGGGATGAGACATGGGCTTAACGATGTGCTTCACGATTGGTTGGTCCCCCTATGAGGGGTGGTTCGCCTGCTTTTCCTCCAGTCTGTCGTCTTTTTGTTATTAGGTATGGGGGGTTTCAGGTAGTTCCGGCCTTCGGTTGGTACAGAATCGTTATAGACTTGTCTTCATTTCTAGGTCTTGGTGTTGTGTGATGTCTGTTGCAAACCGGTCTTCGGCTTCTCTTCTTCCGTCCTTCGGTGACGTCTCATGCAGCTCTTCCCGCCAGATCTAGATCTCGGTGTCAATTCCGCAACCCTGGGGCCCCTTTCTGGAATGCTGGCTTGGACGCGTGCTGTGGGTACTTGTACGTCACAGAGATGATGGTAGGAGCTCCCGTAGAGGATAAACGGCTACACAAAAGGTGTGTGTGTGTGTGTAAGCGCACGAGCATTATTGAGATTATACGATATTCGTTGTTAATAATGACGAGTCAACAGGTATGTAGGCACAGTCTATATACAGTACAGTCTTTGTCGAATTGTTGTTGCTACGCTGCTCAGATAACAGTCCATGAGGGGAAATCCAGCCTTTTGCATCCCAATTACTCCATACACCAAGGGCCTTTTCTTCTTTTAGAAACAGATTAGTCGTACATCGTGATTAGAATCCTTATGCCGCCTTCACTTGGGCCGCGACCTCGAGCCCCGAGTTGTCCTCCTTGATGGAGACCACGGCCGTCTCGCCCGACCGCAGCTCGCCACGGATGATCTTGTCGGCGAGGCCGTTGCCGATCTCGTTGGTGATGAGGCGGTTGAGCGGCCTGGCGCCGAATTTAGGGTCGTATCCGCGCTCGGCGAGCCAGTCACGCACCTCGCCGCCGACATCGAGGACGATGCGCTTGTCGTCGAGACGCTGCTGCAGCTCGCGCAGGCGTATGTCGACAATGTCGCGGAGTGCGGCGAGGGCGAGCCGCTTAAAGACGATGAAGGAGTCGATGCGGTTGAGGAACTCTGGCGGGTAGTTTGCGGCGACGACGTCCATGACGGCCTTGCGGACGGACGGATCTATGTCACCGTCCGCCGTCTCCTTGTACGGGTGAATCGGGTCAGCGCCGACGAGGATGTCGGCGCCGAGGTTGGAGGTCAGCACGATGATTGTGTTGCGGAAGTCAACCTTATGGCCCTGTGCGTCGGTGAGGTAACCCTCATCGAGGACCTGCAGAAGGAGGGCCGATATGTCACGGTGCGCCTTTTCGAACTCGTCGAAGAGGAGTACAGCGTAGGGTTTCCGGCGGACGGCCTCTGTCAGCTGGCCGGCGTCTTCGTAGCCGACGTAGCCAGAGGGCGCCCCAATGAGGCGGGAGATGGTGTGCTTCTCCTGAAATTCACTCATATCGAAGCGGACCACTGCCGATTCGGTTGAGAAGAGGAAGCCCGCGAGCTTCTTGCAAAGCTCCGTCTTGCCGACACCGGTAGGTCCGAGGAAGAAGAAGGACGCGAGCGGCCTGTTCTCCCCGCTCAGGCCGGCACGCTGGAGGCGCACGGCATTGGAAACGGCCTTGATGGCCTCGTCTTGGCCGCGGACCGCCTCGCGGAGTGTATCCTCCATGTGCACCAGCTTCTCGATGTGACCTGAGGTGAGCTTTGAGATGGGGATACCGGTGACCCTCGATACGACTGCCGCAATGTCGTCGGCGGTGACGGCGTCGTGAACGAGTGTGCCCCCTGACCTCTCACCGTCCTTGGGCATCTTCTGCTCGAGACTAGGGATGACACTGTATCTCAGCTCTGAGGCGCGTCCAAAGTTGCCTTCTCTCTGGGCCTGGTCTAGCTCAATCCTAGCCCTGTCAAGATCCTCTTGAGTCTTCTTGACGGC
>JAIMZG010000857.1:0-11275 GCA_020466075.1 Colletotrichum coccodes
GCATGCCCCGCCATTTCGAGGCAACACAGACGACCCGCCCAAAATTTGTCTTCACCACCCGCACCGCTTTCCTTCTTCTCAACTCCTATCCCGCCTTCGCCTCGACATCACTCCGTCAATTCACCCAAGATGGACACTTCGGCGATTCGAGGCCTGCTCGCGGCCAGTTTGGACCCCGATGCGGACACGAGACGGAGGGCTGAGATTCAGCTGAAGCAGGTATGAAGCAATATTTTTCTTTCCCTCCTCGATTGCCGCTTCCCGCTTCCCGCTTCCCCCTTCTCGTCCTGATCTTCCCCCCTCCCCCACGAAATGGCCCCCTTACCGTACCGAGACGATCCGCACTACATCGTACCGCACGCACATGCACAATATGGACGATACGCATACCGACCTCTAACCCGCTTCGCATCACTCTCGACCGGTGCCGGGTTCCACGGGGGAAGGGGAGCGACGGCGCACATCGCGCCTCTTGCTATTGTTGTTGGATTCACTGGCTGACACATCTTCTTATGGCGCCTAGATCGAAGAGCACCCGGGGTTTATGGATGCCCTCCTCGATGTCCTCCAGAACGAGCAAGACAACAGTGTGCGACTCTCAAGTACGTGAACCACCCTCTACGAAACCTCCTATCCTTGCCTTCGTATATCTTCTCCCGGGCAAGAACACATACTAAACGGTTACCTCTCTTTCTAGCCGTTATCTATATCAAGAACCGTGTAAATCGGGGATGGGAAAAGTCAGAGCACAGCCCGAACGAGACACAGATTGCCGAAGATGAGAAGGCGCGCTTCCGCGACCGTCTGCTGCCCATCATGGCCGCCTCCCAGGGGCTGGTCCGGCAGCAGCTGATCCCCGTCCTTCAGCGTATCCTGCACTTCGATTTCCCCGAGAAGTGGCCCAATTTCATGGACTACACTATGCAGCTCCTGAACACGAACGATGCCGCCTCCGTTCTGGCCGGTCTGCAGTGCCTTCTCGCCATCTGCCGCGCCTACCGATTTAAGTCCTCGGATGGCGACAACAGGGTCCACTTTGACAAGATTATTGAGGCCAGCTTCCCCAGGCTGCTGGCCATCTGCAACGAGCTCGTTGCTCAGGAGAGCGACGAGGCCGGCGAGATGCTTCACTTGGCCCTCAAGGCCTACAAGCATGCGACCTGGGTACGCACACAAGTCTTTGCTGTACTCGCCTTGGTACCGTTGGCTGACAGTGTTCTAGCTCGAACTCTCTGCCTTCCTTCGCGCACAACAGACCAACTTTGGCTGGTGCACCGTTTTCCTCCAGACTGTTTCCAAGACCACACCGGCCAGCGCCATGGCGGACGATTCGTACGAACGTGAAAAGCACCACTGGTGGAAGGCCAAGAAGTGGGCGTACTTCAACCTGAACAGACTTTTTATCAGGTAGGCTCAAGAAGAAGACTCTGAAACGTCTCGGGAGCTGGCTGACTGACACTGGACCAGACACGGCAACCCCCAATCCATCACCAACACGAAGGACGAGGATGCGGTTCGTTTCGCCAAGGAGTTCTCCGCCACGATTGCGCCCGAGATCCTCAAGCACTACCTGGCTGAGATCGAGAAGTGGGTTGCGAAGACGGCTTGGCTCAGCAGACCCTGCTTGTCTTATACGCTCGTCTTTCTCGACGAGTCGGTGCGTCCCAAGGAGATGTGGAACCATCTGAAGCCTCACCTGCAGAACCTCGTCACGCATTTTGTCTTCCCTGTCCTATGCCTGTCAGAGGAGGATATCGAGAAGTTCGAGGACGAGCCAGATGAATACCTCCACAGAAAACTTAACTTCTACGAGGAGGCTTCGGCCCCCGACGTTGCTGCCACCAACTTCCTCGTCGGCCTGACCAAAAACCGGAGAAAGCAGACGTTCGAGATCCTCAAGTTTGTCAACGCGGTTGTCAACGAGTACGAGCAGGCGCCGGATGACAAGAAGAACCATATCGCCAAGGAGGGTGCTTTGAGAATGATTGGTACCCTGGCTCCGGTCATACTGGGCAAGAAGAGCCCCATCGCCGACCAGGTTGAGTACTTCCTTGTCCGCTACGTTTTCCCCGACTTCACGAGCCCCCAGGGCTACCTGCGTGCGCGCGCTTGCGACACCATCGAGAAGTTCGAGCAGCTCAACTTCCAGGATCAGAACAATCTCCTCACCATCTACCGCCACATCCTCGACTGCATGGCAGACCCGGCTCTGCCTGTTCGTGTGACTGCCGCCCTCGCCCTGCAGCCCCTTATCAGACACGACATCATCCGTACCAGCATGCAACAGAGTATCCCTACCATTATGCAGCAGCTCCTCAAGCTTGCCAACGAGGCCGACATCGACGCCCTCGCCAACGTCATGGAGGATTTCGTCGAGGTATTCGCTACCGAATTGACGCCCTTCGCGGTTGCTCTCAGCGAGCAGTTGAGAGACACGTACCTTCGTATTGTCCGTGAAGTGCTGGACAAGAACAAGGACAACGGTGACGACGAGTTTGGAGACTACCTTGACGAAAAGAGCATCACTGCTCTCGGTGTCCTTCAGACTATCGGTACTCTCATTCTCACCCTAGAGAGCACTCCTGACGTTCTTCTGCACATTGAGGCTGTCCTCATGCCCGTCATCCAGGTCACCCTTGAGAACAAGCTGTATGATCTGTATAACGAAGTGTTTGAGATTATCGATAGCTGCACATTCGCTGCCAAGGGCATCTCCCCCACCATGTGGCAGGCTTTCGAGCTCATCCACGCCACTTTCAAGGCTGGGGCCGAGCTCTACCTGGAGGACATGCTGCCGGCCCTGGACAACTTCGTCCAGTACGGCGCTGGACAGCTGGTCCAGAAGCCCGAGTATATTGAGGCTCTCTTCTCCATGATCTCCGACATGTTCAACGACAACAAGGTCGGCGGTGTTGACCGTATTTGCGCCTGTAAGCTGGCTGAGGCCATGATGCTGAACCTCCGTGGTCACATCGACAACTACGTGTTGCGATTCATCGAGTTCGCCATGACCGTCCTGACTGCCCAGGATGTCAAGGTCAAGGCCTACAAGATCCACCTCATGGAGCTCGTCATCAATTCTATCCACTACAACCCTGTCCTCACCCTCCACATCCTCGAGACCAAGGGCTGGACGAACAGATTCTTCAGCTTGTGGTTTGGCAGCATGTCCAACTTCACTAGGGTTCATGACAAGAAGCTCTGCATCGTCGCCATTGCGGCTCTCCTCAGCCTCAAGGCCGACCAGGTTCCTCAGAGCATTGCCGTCGGCTGGCCTCGCCTGCTGCAGGGCGTCACGGAGCTGTTCAAGACTCTGCCCGCTGCCATGAAGAATCGGGAGGAGGCACTCCGCGATGACTACCACCTCGAGGCCGGCACCTACGACTACGGTGAGGAAGACGAGTGGGCCGAGGACGAGGCCAACTGGAATGTCGAGGATGAGGCCGAGGAGGAGGAGACGCCCGAGGGTCGTGACGAGAGCACCGCTTATCTGGAATTCTTGAACGAGGAGGTGAGTAAACAAGCCGATCCTGAGATGTGGCTCAACTAACAGGAAACCAGGCTCAAAAGTTCAGCCGCGGCGTCGAGGACATTGAGTCCGAGGACGATCTCGGCGAGGACAGCGTCCTGCTCGAGTCTCCTCTAGACAAGGTGGATCCCTACCAGCTGTTCAGTGCGACTTTGATGAGTGAGTGGTTCCCGCTTGGCTTTGACGGAAAGATGCGCTAATCAACACCGTAACAGAGATGGAAGAGGAGCAGCCCCAATTCTATCAGTCCCTGGCTTCTCACCTCACCGCCGAAGACCAGGCTGCCCTGCAAGGTGTCATGCAGAAGGCGACCGAGAACGCCCAGGCCGCCCAGCTGGCCCTTGCTCAACAAGGTGCTGCACCTGTCAATGGCGGTGCCAGCTAAAAGCCCTACGGGAGATGTCATCGATGACCGAGCCGGGCCCCTCTATGAGTTGTGAGGACCGTGTCGGAATGTAGTGTTCTCTGGCCGCCCCAACTCTCAAGCATAAGAGGGAGACGCGAGATGATCCGAAGGAGCCACCGCCGCAATGCACGCTGGTAGACGAGGCTCGAAGCTGCCAAGAGCTGTTGTGGATGGGCGGCTGCAGGAGAAAGACTGACGAGGCAAAGAATTACGATTACCACCACCCCTAAAGAGTATAAGAGGTTCAAACGGAAAAAGATCTTTAAGAGCATTAGAGCGTGCAAACGACGGCCGGAGGCCAGCTGGATATGAAAGGAGCTAGGAAAGACTGGGTGGTAGTTTCCCAAGCACAGCTTCCCCTCCGTCGTGGTTGTTGTCAGTCGGAGGGTAACGCCGGGAGGAAGACGGGAGTCTTTGTTTGGTTTTCCAGTGGGGCGCCATGGAGGATGTTCCCGATTGTCGAGTCGCCATGGCAATCTTTCATCAGCGGCAAGGCATAGCATCGTACAGGAGGCCCGCATGCACGTGGAGGTAAAGATCATGATGCCCCGAAGTCGTAGGTAGTTGAACCCCCCCATATCTTTTGAAAAATTCAAAATCAGTTCAATATGCCTGGGGATCTTGGCCTGTGACTAAGAGCTTGTGCTGAACGTGGGCGGAGGGTCGCCGTTTGAAGGTGAGAATACTTAATCTGGGATTATGGCACAGAGCGAGGATCTGGGCCAGGACGCCCGGCTTTCTTCCAGCCGCGGAAAGCCTCCTCAGGGGTCTGTAAGTGACACCAGAGCTCTTGACTCGAAGTTATCAATCCGTCACTTTTTAGAGAGTTTTTCCTGGGTTCACTTTCTGTTTGTCTCATGAGATGAGGGTGAACCATATAAGGTTCAAGGGGCTGTGATGAAAGCTGGATTTCAGGGTGGCTCAGGTGGATCTAGCCAGTACACACGTCTGACATGTAACAAGAACAAGAAGTAAAACAAACCACGGAGGGCAAGTGATGTACTGCGTGCTCGTTTTTCTTGCAGTGTTCATGATCGTCGCCCTCTCTCAAATCGTTGTCTCTCTGGGCTCCTCGGGACTCGATAGTGAGGGAAAGGGAGGAAGAGGCAGGGATAGAGACGACGGAGTATGATGAGAGGGAGGGGGTGTAGGCCGAGAAGAACCAAGGCTCAAGATTTCGTGTTTGACTTTTGCATTGTCAATCTCGAGGGCTAGGTGAGAAGGGACCTCTGCTGGTTGAGTAATGGTTGAGTAATGGTCGCGTGGTGTGAAGAGGTGAGAGTGTCTTGTTCTAAGGAAGGAGCAGACCAACCAGACCATCCACACGGAATTTGGCAAACATCGCGACATCAAGCAATGGTTGGTCTCTTTTTCGACCAGATCGAGTGGGACAAGGGAAATCTAAATTTCAAAGGAACCACCCAAAACCCAACCGCCATCATCCTGATATGGTTGAAATGGCTTCCAGGTGCCACATGTCAAGGCTTTACTTCTGGCGAAAATACCCCTCTCTGCCAGACCTTGGAAGCTGTCAGGACTTTGAACGGTTTTATATTGACATTCGGACTGAGACTCGGGCAGCAGCAGCAGCCGTGTATGTATTTCAACCGCGATTGGCCATTCACTCAACGATCTCGTGGGCCAGTTTAACGCTCCGGATACCGCACCCATGAACCCCAGCGACGGACGCAATAAAGAAACTCCCCAGGCTGTCGCTTCGGTCAACGCCAAAGTAACCACGGTACAGATGGCCGCCACCGGCCCACAGTAGAGTCAACATCACCATATCCAAGCGCCGCTCTGAACCCCTCCACCAAGCCATGGACCGGATTTACAAGCCATTCCAAGCTGTCATGAAGGCCACCAATGCGGTTAAGGAGATATTGGAGAAGCCTGAGAGCGACCTGACCTCGGAAAATGGTCAAAAGGACGGACAGCATGGTGGTGCTCAGGGACAGGGTTGGCCTGCGAAGACTAGACTCCAGGCCCTGTAGAGGACGAGCCGACAGTCAGATACGTGCTCTTCGTGGATCGGCGACTGAAAAGCGGCGACACTACCGTTGAACTTCTAGAATCACAGCCCTTCCAGCAGACGGAACGTTTATCCTTCATAGTGGGAAGACTCGCCTAAAGGCTCATGGTAGGAATGAACGAAAATCCTTTTCGATGCCGGTCTTTCGACGAAAGCAGGATAATACATAGCTAAGGGTAGGTATGAATTCAAACCAGTCCTTGTAAGGATGAATTCACGATGATGACTACAAGATGAGGCACGAGATTATGTACGATTCGTTTTGCGTGACTTGACTGTCAGTCAGAATCGAGAGTCAACCCACCCCCCTCTCATGTTACTACAGGCAAGGAATGCGCCTTCCTTAAATTCAATAGATTCGTAGATCACTCTTCTTCATTAAACTCGTTCACTGCTTAGCGAAGCCGTAAATCTCAGATACCTACAAGTTCAACGAAGACTTGGGCATCCACTAGTATATTGCCGAAAACGGAGTTGTCAATAGCCTCGAGAAGGTCCCAAGAGACGAGGAAATACAGGCCCTGGCGGGTAAATCGAAACAGGAGCTCTACGCTTCCATAGCCCAAGATTCACCACGAACGAAATCGCATCACGCCCCTTTCGTTTTTGACTTGGAAGCTCGTAGGATTATGAACGGTCTGGTCCTTCCTTCCGAAATCGTCGACTTAGTCAAGAAAACTGGGCGGGACCACATCCAATCCTGCGATCCGTACCGCAACGCACAAGGAAAGAAGCCGGAGCCTGACTCTCGTCCCCTCTAATCCTTCCCTGCCCTCTTCTGATCTCGAGCCATTTCACTTTGATCACTTCAACACGAATTCGACGTCCTCTGCCAGTGGCACACAAATGCAGACAAACATGACTCCACAACCGAATCCCGAGACGGCAATTACGCCGAAGACGACCGTGGCCCCGCGTCCGACTCCGGCGGCCTTGTCACGGACACCAGCCACGAAGACGACGTCGTTGCAGTCGGGACAGATATGCGCTGGAACTTTGACACGGAATCCATTGCCAGAGTCACTTCTCATGGCTTACACTACTGCGGGTTCGACCAAGACGAACGCAGCTGCACAGAAGCCTTCTCCACAGGCAAGTCTCAAGACGATCGTGGCTTCCTTGTCTAATTCTGCCGCAAAGGCGAAGCCGAAGAGGAAATGCATGGCAAAAACGTCCCTCGGATGGAAGAGAATGGCAAAACGTGCCAAGAATGACGCCTACAACGACCCCGGTTTCCAATCCTCGAGCAAGGCTGTTGACTTTTACGTCAACACTCTCAAGTGGGACCAAGTAGAGAATAAGCCGGTCGACATTTCGCAGCAGGAGCCTTACCGTCAACTCATTGAGGAATGGGAGATGGTCAAGAAGCGGCCCAATGGTCCTTCGGCATCCATAATGGAAGCGATCAGAATTATGAATGATAGTGTTATGCCTGCCGCCATCGTTGACATGCTGGCAAAAGCCGGTTGGGATGCTAAGGAATGCTGCAACCCAAAGTTGTCCCCCCAAGAGAAGAGACTCAACGCTGGATCAAAAGGAGTTAAGCGTAGCATCGAAGTCGACGAGGTGTCTTCTCCCCAAGCTAAGAAACGCAAGACGGCGGCAGCTATGCCACAAGGGCCTCCCCCAAAGGCCATGGCTCCGGCACTCGAGATTCTAACTACCGAAGCTCAACTACCTCTCGGATCTCTCAAAACTGTCAAGAACGACAGAATCCCTCCGATGCCTTTCGTGCCCCGCCCGCTGGAAAGTCATCAGCCCAACGGCATCTCTAGCGTTGAGTGTGAAGGTGATGAGGCCAGCAACCACCCTGATCGTGGAGGCTCTGGGATTGAATTCGACCCTTGTGTCCCGAAAACCGTAGCAACTGCTTCCAATGACACCCAGACCGACGACCCCACAAACACACTCAAGCTCACCAAGCCTACCGACGCCGCAGAACCCTCACCTGTAATTACGCGTAGTACTGGCACTTCGAGCACCGGCACCTCGAGCTCGACTTCTTCCAAACGCAAGGGGACTTCCCGAAAGGAACTCAAGCAAGTTATCGATACCGTTGGCAACACACTGACGGCTGTTTCGGCAAGCCACTCCCTTCAGCTCCAAGACCAAGCGCGTCGACTCGGCATATGCTCCGAAAGCCTCGACGAACACTCTGATCAGCTTCACGGCCACTCCAACCGACTCAAGCAGCAAGGCATCGCCCTCGCCCAGGTTTGTCAAGATAACCAAGTCCTACGAGACTGTCTCAGAGATATTCTTCTCCCCCTCGCTCAAGCCGTCAGCACGCTCCACAAGCCGAACAAGGTCGACAAGCAGGCTCTTAAGTCGACCAAGCAGCGTGCCGAGAAGGAACTGAAGGAGCTCAAATCGGCGGACAAGACCGCCAGGGGTTTGAAACGAAGCCTCGAGCATTGGAGTCACGTCTTAGCGCCGGGTGCCGGCGGAACCGACAGCGAGCAAGCGGCTGGTGGAAAGCACGGAGCTCAGGAACGGGAGGATTGAGATACGGAGTTGAAAGGCAGTGTGAAAAGGAAGAGGGACAGGAGTGGGCGGAGAGGGAAATTTCCACCCATCCACGGGTTGACGTCGACAACGCCGTCTCTCCGTCACAAGTCCCCTGCAGCTCTCTGGTTTTCCAATCCCCGGCGCATCACCTCCATCTCGGGAGCCCTTTGTCGACATCAGACGGACGCTTGGGCGACGTCTCCCTCGACTCTCGACGGAGCTCCATTCTGGCGCCGTATGCTCGCTTCCACATCCCCCGGGTCCATCTCCGGGATTGAGAAGGGGGAAACTTGGAGGAAAGGCCGGGGTTCGAAGCCCGACATCAGGCAGGGGCACCGAGCAGCGGGAGCACCGAGCAGCGGGAGCACCGAGCAGCGGGAGCATCCACGACGTGTAATTAGCGACGCAAAGCGTTGACGTTTTTCTTTCCAGGACGTAGAGCAGTTTCCGTAAACCGTCTCCTATTTGCGCTACGTGACTGCTTTCCCATGTGACGTCGGTCGTGTGGTGGATCAACATGGACGACGCGGGCAAGTTCCTTGAGAAACCGGTAGCATGGGCTTCCCTGGCCGCCGTCACGATTGCACTAGAGCAGCAGACAAGGTTCATCAAAGATTCATCAAACCGCGAGACGAGCCCACGCCTCGGGACGTAGTATTCGAGAATACCCCATAGGAAGGGCGGAGCAGATACCCAAGACTCCATGACAATGCAACTCGGATCGGGCCCTGATCGGCGCTCGACGCGTGACAATTTCGCCGCTCTTCCCCTCGTCGCCTAGCCAGCAAGAATAGGAGAAGCCGCCCGGGATCCGGACGCAACCCCCGGCCTCTACGGGTTGCAAGACTTCCCCGCCATTGTCCCCGGAACTATGCCCTCCTTGCCTCCCCCTCCCGGTGCGTTTGTTCGTCGTTCCACCCAGCCGTGCCTACCATTCGACGACACTCGGACGACGGAGGCAACATGCCACGGAAGCCTCCGAGAACAAGCCCGCGTGGCCTGCCACTCCCCATATATCAACGGCATAACAGCAACAGCATCGGCTCGGATCGCAAAAACATCCCAGTCTTGGTATCCCACAACATGCAGAAAAAATAAGAAGCTTTCGAGTTCATCATTTCGTCTCGTCTTTTCAACTTGTTTTCGTGACTCCGACGCATGGACATTCCCCCTATTCAGCAAGGGGACTTCATAAAATCTCATTTCCCATTTCACATCATCTCCTTCTTCCCCCGAGAGTTCAGTTTTCCTCGTCGTCTTCTTCGATCGGCGCCGGCGTCCGTCTCTCCGTCCGCCTCTTGGGCCGTCGATGCCGCGAGCTGCTGATATTGCTCGCCGAATCGTCGGGGGCCAGCTCGAAATCGTCGCCTCCCCACTCGCTGTCGCTGTTGGCGTCGTAGTCGCCCTGGGCCCAGCTGGGGCGCTCGTAGCCCGATGACTGCGAGTTGCCGGAGCCCGGGTTGGGGAGCACGTCGATGCGCCGGCGGCTTTGGAGACTGTGCATTAGGCCGGCGCCGCGGTTACGCAGACCCGTCCGGACGACTTCGGCCTTGAGGTGGAGCTTCTCGAACGCGTCCTCCAACGCCTCCATACCCTGATAGATCTCCCGCTCCACCTCTGCTAGGACGGCCATCTCCATCTCCTCGTCCCGAGACACTGCTTGACGGTTCGCCGCGGCGGATGATGCGTTGCTCACAAACGAAGCAGGGGTGGCGCCGCGTGAGTAGGCGGAAAATGGTGTCGTGTTGCGAGATCCCGGGAAACCCGGCGTCCCCCGAACACCCGGGCTCATCGTGGAAGGCCGAGAGGGGAAGTAGTTACTCGCGGGTGTGGCGCCACGAGATTCGGCTGTGGGGGTAGTGGTGTCATCGCCGTCGGCTCCAGACCAGAGGAAACCATCGAACCTGCCAGAAGTCAAGATCTCCCATTCTTGCGTGTTAATGTCGGACATTGTGACGAGGAGGTCGTGCGTGTGAGGGTTCTTGACGAGGTACATCGCAATCTCTGCGTCTCTCGGCACTTGTGCCAATCGATAGAGGCGCTGCAGAGCCAAGCCCGCCTTGACGAGGAGGTCTGGGCGGGCCCGGTGCAGCGGTGTAGGTGCCCTTGTTGCGGGCTTGGGATGGTTGGAGCCGGAAAGGATGGCGTTAAAGTATGGCTGGTCTTCAGGTTCCAGGTTCGTAAGTATAGCAAACGTCAGAGTCTCGTCGTCGACGTCCTGGGGTGGGGGCGCGGTGGTTTCGCCGCAGTTGTTGAGCCACTTGTCTACGGCCCCTCTGACCTTCTTAGACTGCCTGAGGTAGTGCTCGCGGAATTCCTCGGCAATATCGGGATCGATCTTGACCGGCGAGTCGGGCCGGGGTGGCAGGTCTGCAGACACTTCTGCGGCCTTGGATCCCAAGCTTGCCAGATCGAACGGCGGCCACTGTGGAAGGTCGATGCGGCCGCTAACCCATTCGAGCAC
Organism: Colletotrichum coccodes; assembly: GCA_020466075.1. NCBI lineage: Eukaryota > Fungi > Ascomycota > Sordariomycetes > Glomerellales > Glomerellaceae > Colletotrichum > Colletotrichum coccodes. The sequence continues at coordinate 10,940 of JAIMZG010000857.1, forward strand.
CTCGCCCCAACCCAATCCGCGATGCTGAATATCAGGGCCCCTCTCGCATACTACACATGTGCAACCGTGCTCGGGGAGCTCCCTGGAGAATACGTTTTCGAGGCGGTCAAGCAGGCGACGAGCTACTGAACGATGGCCGGTTGCCACCGCTACGGATCCGTTACGGTTGAGGACCGAGTTATACTGGTCCAACAGGTTAAAGAATGGCGCGAACAAAGTCTGCGCGCCAACTAGGGGCGGGTTAGATGGTCGAGCGCCGTTCTGACGGGGCAGAACAGAGAGGAACGTCTTTGGGATTGGTTGAATGAGCCCGCCGTTCTGCAAAAGGTAATCAAC
>JAIMZG010000858.1:0-29408 GCA_020466075.1 Colletotrichum coccodes
TGATGGTGGTGTTGGGAAAGACGGTCGAGGTCACAGAGTCAGTGGGAACAGAGCTGCTGGACTCGGTCGTCGTGGTATTCGGGAAAAATGTCGAGGTGAATGTGGAGGTGGTCTCCGAGAGAGTGATCGTAGTACTGGTGTTGGGGAAGAGAGTGGAAGTGAACGTCTCGGTCTCGGATGAGGACGAAGAGAGGGAAGTGGAAGTAATAGTCGTGGTGTTGAAGATGGGGGGCACAGATGTGGTGCGGGTAACGAACGTGGTGAAGGTAACATTGTTAAAGAAAGTACCAGTCACAGAAGTGGTCTCCTCGATAAAGTCCGTGGTGGTGCTGCCGACAGAGGTCGTGGCAGTCACCAACTCGAGCTCCGTGGAGGTCAGGACGGCCGTCTCAACAGCGGTGGAGGTCGTCGTCGTCGTCGTCAGAACAGTGGAAGTCGGGCCGGCGGTGCCGGAGACGGTGATTGTGACGATGGAGGTGGACAGGATCGTGGCCGGCACTGTGGCGGTGACGGTGACGACTGACACGGCCGAGGTCACGGTGTTGGGTAGAACGCCGAGGCAGGAGCAGGCCGAGGCGTAACGGGCGACGGAGCTGCAGGCCGAGGCGTACGCTGGGAACGTGTTGGACGAGATAGCGGTCACGGGGCCTTGGCGCTTCGCGAGGGCGATGGTCTCCAAGACGGTCTGGGTCTCGGTGGCGACGGTGGTGATCTCTGTGGTGCCGAAATGAGGGTGCGGGTGCTGGAGACGAGGACGGTGGTGGGACGACGACGGTTTCCGTTGCGACGGTGGTGACCTCGGTGATACCGATCACGCTGGTCTCGGTAGAGGAGGCGACGGCGGTCTCGACGACGACGCTGGTCTCGACGGGACCCGGGCCGGCTTGGGTGACGGTGAGCGTCGACGTGAAGACTCCGCTGGTCGGGACGGTCACGGTCTCCGTGGAAGTGCTGGGGGTGCTTGTCAGGGCTTGGAAGTCTTGCGACCTGGGGAGTGGGGGCTTACACGGCACCAGGGAAGACGGTCACCTGCAGGAACTTGGAGCAGTCGGCGGTACCGCTTCGGGTGGTGAAAGCACTGGCCGCGATGGCTAGAGGTGGTGGGGGTCAGTCCGTGAACTCCCGGCGCAGATCCTCCGGCGATGCTGGATACACGTATGAGTGACTTACCTCTCAGGCAGTTGTCCCTGGCACACTGGGCAGCGCTCAACCCAAACAGGGTGGCCAGCACGGCGGAAGTAGAAGGCTTCATGGCTGTACTGTGGGCGGACGGACGAGGGATCTCTTGTAGACTTGGGACCGTTGGACTTCGGACGAGGCTCGAAGAGTCTGTTGTCTGGAGCTTGTCGATGGAGAGAGATGCAGGAGGCGACTGCGCTGGTGTGGTGATGAGAGAGATATCCAGAAAACCCGCCCGGAAACGTCGAGTTATATACATCTGAAGACATCTCGAAAGAGGATTCGGAAAACGACTCGAATGGCTCGAAAAAGCACCGCCGGCCCCCGCGAACTTGCCCGTACCCAAGGATGGGGCAACGAGTTGCGCCCACCAATATCGCGCCTTTCTGGGTCTAAGACTCCTGCTTCCCTTGGGTCATCTCGCGATTGCCTCAAGGATAGTGTCGGCCATGCGGCCCGTCCATCATAGGACTCGACCTCACCCAAGTCGACGCCGGCGTTGCTTGCTTTGCCCATCGAGACACAAGAAATCTAAGAAGCCCCGTCCCTGCCTGACCAGGTCCGTTGGTGACGAGACCAAGCTTGCGGAAACTAGCGAATGTGGCTTGACTAGCACGGAGCGTCCATCCCGCGACGATGGATCGACGCTCGCTGCGCAGGGCTCTCGCAGAAACCCGATCCCTCAGCCGCGGAGCCAGCCGGGGCCAACAAGAGATAGGCTTGCTTGATGAGAGGATGTTCCTTAGGGCCGCCGCGGTACTTGGCTGTTGGCGCGGTGTGCTTCAGATTGACTGCGCTGCAAGGAATCGGACGGGCTTACTGCAAGGGCAAATGAAAGCCTGTCTGAGATGTAGGCATCGGGCCATGGTACATCATGGCAGGGACTTGGCAGGGGACGGCGCAAAAGCCGCGTGAGTAGGGAGGAAAGCTTTCCCAGCTGCTGGGAGAAACGCGAGAGACCTCCGGCGTGATGCTGATTGGGCCGAACGGCCAGAAGAAGAAAGTCTCGGTCTAGAAGCCCCCGTAGGCCCCGTCGGAACTCGTCAAAAAAGGAAGCGTTGTTCGCGCGAGAGGGCGGACGGGATGAAGTCCCGCCCTGCACGTGCGAGTCACATTTGATGAAGCTCTTCAGGAGCCCTGCGTCGGATGCAGACGAGAAACAAGTGCGCCACGGCCGTGGCTGCGAAACCCGGTTTTCTGTTTGATTTCGACTGATGGGGGCTCAGAGCTGAGGTTATCAAGGGTTGTGGGAGCCGCAACAGGCTTGGCCTGTTGCCTCCCTGCGAAATAATGTCATAAAACCATAGTATTGGACTCACTGGGTCATAAAAACCCAGACACATGGAAATGACGTGTCGAGGGCGTGGGCAACAATGCTCTACCGTTGAGGTACCCCGCCAGCCTGGATGATGTTATCGCTATGAATGAGACCAAGCAGGTTTCGTGGAGCCTCGGCATGCAGCGAGCGAATTGGGGATGGTTTATTGACCCCCACGATCATCGGTTTACCAAATGTCGAGGCTCTCAAGGTTCAATGGTCTCTACTTTCTTGAAGAGACACCGGGTCAGGGCCGTTCAAGAAGTTTATCCCACGGGCTGTCGTTATTGATTTCCCCTTGGATCATGGCTTCGATATCGAACGCGCTGGACTGGGTAATTTTTGCTTCCGTGGCAGCGGCTGAGGTCCGAAACCCAACTCTGATCTGGATTTATCTCCATAATTCAGCTCGTGGGAACCTGTCAAGCCTGTCTTTCTTAAATTCACAAACACGAGGTTGCCTCCATGCCGTCAGTACTGTGGCTCCGCATGAGACATCGAAGGATCACGCACGAGCTAGGCTCAGAAGGTACCGGAGGTCTCAATTGTTGCGATTTACGAAGCCTCCCACCGTGTTGCTCATCTCAGGATTGGCGGCATTAATACGAAGACGCCCGCGGCTCACTTCTCTGACCACCACTTCCGGAAGCTTGTGTTAGATAGCAAAGACAGAGTGGCAAGCCGACTGCTGTCAAGATTAGTTCTTCCAAGGGGCACGCTGCCACGCACGGCGAGCTAGACATGAATATGATACCGAACGCGCCGAAGGGTGGCTCAGGGCCCAAATCCAAGACGAGGTTTTTGAGGTGAGGGTACTTCATCTCGTTCTTAATGATTGACTTTTTTAGGATGACCACCAAATGTGATGGAAACCTAGTACAGACAAGGTAGCTGGCTATCTGGGTACTCGAATAAAGCTGACAGTACAGCGACCTGGCTTAGGCACAAAAGTTCGACCCAGCCGAACAAGAACTCAGTATTCCCTCGACCACCGGGTCACTGCAAAACAAGACGAAGTCATCCTTTTGCTCACTGGCGTGTCCTTCGGAAAACTACCACCCGCTTGTGGCTAGCTAAAGAGAAAAGTTCTATCATCTCAAGGTGTTGGGCCAATCGTTCTCGCATAGGCCGAAGTGTATGGGAGTCTGCCTCTGATCCCGTGATGTGAGTTATAGCAGTATTCCCTGCCGGTCTGACCTTTTTGATGGTACCTCAGGAATTCAACTGACACAAGCACGTCAAGCAACTGCCAGATCTGCAGTGAATCTATTTTAGCTCAACAGTCTTAGATCCCTACGACGTCTTCTGGTTGGTTGGCAGCTGTGTAACAGACTCAGTCGCCCTGGGCAAAAGGTAGTTTCCAGAAGGGAGTAGCTGTCTGTAACAAAAGAGTGAATTGGCCCCCGCATACCACGGAATGTGTTGCCGCGGCTACTCAGGCGCACAAGGTTCTCGGCAGTTTCTTCTACGGACCGGTTATCTCCATGGCACCGAAGCACATGCCTCTTGCCTGTCGACTCACACGCCGAGACAAATCGTTCGCTTATGTGTTTTGCTCACAGAGCGGCACTACGTGGGAGATATAAGTCAAACACGAGTCCCTTGCTGTCAATGTCCCATCTTGCCATGACTTCGGTCTGAACGGTACTCGAACGCTAATTTGCTTGCGCAGACGCCATCATAGATTCTAAAAAGGCTTGCTGACCCCAGGGAGAACTCACTGCGGCGACGACTGGAATTTGCGAGCTTCCTCAAAACCGATGACTCGATGATTTGGTCGCGGTCCCTCCACCTAAGACAGACCAACCCCGAAAGTTGTACTCCAAATGGTGCTTGCCATAACGCGCCAGGTTCTCATGAACGGACGTGCGATGCCGAAGTCACTCCCCTGATCAGGACATGACATGCTCGAGCAACGAGACAATTAGCGAAGCTATTATTTAATAATATGACGACAACTGCCACTCAATGACCGCTTCGAGCCATGGGGACAAAAGCCATATGCCTCGGTATCGCGTTCATGAGCGCTTGGATAAGGGTTTCAATAGTATGTAGACAACAGAAGCATTCGTTCTTAGCAAGCTCTCAAGTTACAAAAACACAGCGTGCAAGTAATATTTCTAGAGTAAGTGGCAACACGGCCGATTTCTTGACCCTGTTCTGATGTTTAGCTGCTAACAAGCCAGCTGCTTTCGAATAAATGGTAACACTTGCGGTCGTTGGCTACAATCAGCATATACAGCTTCTCAGAGTGTGGGATTGCGTTTTATAGTATACCTCCATGGAGAAGTCCATGGACTCATTCACTTTTCTCGTCGGGTTGACAAGCACAGAAGTTTTGATGTTCCCTAATATACCAGCCACGCATCGCCCCTTTGGGTCCAGCGCACACAGGTCTTCATACTTGTACCACAACTGCAAGGATAAAAGAGTCTGAATCGTCGATCTGGCATGGCGGTGAATGATGTTTTCGATATATAGTCCAGGGACAAATGTCATTGTAGCTTCCGACTGACATGTATAACTAAGCTGCGTGATTGTAGGTACGTGGTCAGCAACATGTTTTCTCGTACAGGGGCACTACAAGTATCTTTGCTTCAGATTCAAGAAAAAGGTCATGTGGCAGCAAAACCCGGAGCCCTCTATACCTTCAGTCATTTTTGGGCTCTCCCGCATTCGAAGAACATCAGTAACCAGATGTGGGAGCCTTTTGGCTAGAACCGTCGCAAAATGAGAGAAGCCCAGAAGCGGGCGGCTCGGGCAAAATGGAATCTGCCTTAGTCAGACCGATATCTTCCTTTCAGTCCTGTCATTTCCAGAATATAGGAACTTGAGTACGGATCATGAGTTTTCCCGGCTGAACTTCGAGACTTTTCACCATCTACTAGGGTCTCCATGGAAAATAGTCCTGATTCGAGCGCGCTGTATCAGAGCATGCTCCGAGACAGACGATCTGTTGGCCAACTCGGTGCGTTTGGAAAAAGCAGCCAAGAGAATGATATACCCGATGGGCGTGACGCCACAGCGCCACACGACAGATTTAAAAGCGGTGATCCCGACTTGTTGCATCATGGCTTGCTTTGACAGGGCCGATCATTTGATATCAGAATTTGTCGGACTGCATCCCCGAACAACTACGCGGCAGACACTTAGTTTTATACTTTGAGCATGAAAACCGCGCTTGACACTGGCTTGTGCTTGCACGAGCCTGGGGGTGCTGGTAATTACATGTGCCATGTGATTAATGTGTTTTTTTTAAAACAACATCTCAGCCAATCACCCTGGTCGTCTACTCAACGCTCAAAGAGACACGATCATTGAGACATGTTGCTACGGAATGCAGCGACTGGACACCTCGGACACTAGCTCACTCCCCTTGAAGCCACTGATGACGAAGTTAAATTCGGATCTGACTATTAAATTGGTTTCAAGAGGTGGGTATCCTAACATGAATGAATGGGATAATATGCGTGGGCCTACTACTTAAGCAGCAAGCGTCGAGGCCGAGGGAGACATTCATCCACTAGGCACGACCCAGGCCATTGGTTGCCGGATCCGGAGTAAAATTGTTCTGTCGTGGACACGATCTCTGAGACATTTTGACGAACGCGTGCTGGGCGGGTCGGTAGCGGCAACTCTAACCACAATCGAATGGAGGACGTGGCGTCCCGTATATGGGGTTTGTTTCCCCTTGGACCTGTGTCCCAACACTGATCTCTTTTCTCAACCCGCCTTTGCAATTTTTCCTGCTTTTTACGTTTGTGACGACTTGTTCAGCGCGTCTCTTTTGTCAGATTCTCGAGACCCTTCGACTGGCAGCTTCGAACAGCATCGCGTACCCCGGAATCCGATCAAGCCTCCCCACGACGCGAGCCGGCAGGATATCTACAATTGGGAACCTCGTCACCCGAAAGACGACACTCACACGCTCGATGCGCCGTAAGCCGAGCGGGCCGAACCAATGCTGATCTGGTCCAGTCCAGAAAAGAAGATATGGACTCGTCCCCGGATAGCGATGACGGAAGGGTGGGCGCGAGTGGAACTACCCTTCCCGAAAACTCACATGAGAGTCTCGTCGCCCTCATCCTCGGCGTGACAATTGCCTTGCTAGTGGTCACGGCCATATTTGTCGCACTAAGGGTCTATGTTAGAGCCATCTTCATGAAAAAATGGGGGGCGGATGACTCGTTGCTAGTGCTTTCTTTCCTGGCTGTAGTATTTCACGGAGTCATGATGTGTCTAGGTGAGATTTCGAATATGCTTGCAGAGGAAAGTCCTTGGGGGCGAGTCAGCTAATGATGGATTTGCACGCAAAAGGCACGAAATTCGGACTTGGAAAACATATCTGGATGACAAATGTCAAGACGGTTATCAAGGGCCAAAAGGTAATGTTGGCTTTTCTCGATCGGTGATCACACGCTAGGCTCTTCAGAATACTGACTGCAAACCTCTAGCTTGCCATGTTCATCATTATGATATACAATGTCGCCTTCGTTACCATCAAAATAGCATTCTTACTCCAATACCGCCGAGTCTTCCCGCTTCCAAGAGTTGAGTTGCTTTGCAACATAGGAATTGCGTTTCTCATCCTCTTCGGCATCTCTCTACTTATCTCCGCAGGCGTGACGTACGGTACGGTCTTTAGCAACAATTACTGGAACTCCCCAATCGATGTCCTAGGATGGTGGCTCGCGAATGCCTCCATACATCTGGTCACGGACATTTTGATTTTTATCCTACCACTGCCGCTGCTGAGCCGCCTCACTTTACGCGCACCGCAAAAGCTGGCTTTGATTGCCAGTTTTGCCCTGGGTTTTTTGTAAGCCGGACCCTTGGTTACATGGCCATTTCTTTTTCGTCCGTATTTTGACGACGAAATGAATGGGGAACTTTGCTAATATGATAAACCTGCCAGGACTTGCGCCATATCCATCATTCGAATCATCTCACTCCCAGGGTCGCTTGATACCATTGACCAGACATACGAAAGCACGCCGACCATTCTCTGGTCTGTTGCCGAACTCTCGAGCGCAGTGATATGCTGCTGCATTCCAACGCTGCGTCCAATAATTCAACGATCCCGGTACCTGCCCGGCGGAAGCGCATTCAGCGGAAGCGGGTTCAACAACACACCTCGCTCGCAATCCAACTTGCCGCAGAACAATGACAGAGTATCCTCTTCAATAAGTTGTGCGTCGGAGACGGCCATGAGAAAGAACAAGCCCAGCTTTTCTTGGAACCGCAGCCGCCAGCGCAGCGAGCAATCAACCATCGCGGGGGTTGACGATATTGAGCCTATCCCCTCAGCGCCAATGATGCCTACAACAACGAGACTGTCAGCGACACCTATGATGTCGGTGACACGCCTCACGCTATAATGCCAACAATGGAGGTGAACGGTGTTCGGAGGGAAAGCGGTGGTAATACCGAGGGCGGAGAAGCTTCGCAGCGAAAGAACAGTATCAGGAGTAGTACGTATAGCGAAGGCAGCTTGAGTGTTGGAGGCGGCGTGCGTAGAGACCTGAGTGTACGGAGACATCTGAGCATGGCGTTGACAGAGAGAGACTCGGATGATGATGTGTATTATTTCGGAGTCAACGAGGAGGATGTGAACATAGAGTGCCCGACGCCGTTGAGTCCGCCACCGAAATGTCGGAAGTCAACGAGCTCTTCATAGCGTGGATTTCTTTAAATCTTTCTTTACAAAAGAGTTTAAAAAACTGTATATCACGCATTAGGTTTTCTTTGTCGCATACACCACCAGTCCCTCATCAAGGAGGTGGAAAACTGGACAACTTCAACTATTTGTACTCCGTTCCGAATTCCTCAGAGTTGATGCTCAATGGCGAGTATTTAACCCCATGGCAAAAGTCTTCTTGAACAACGAAAAGTTCTTCAGGACAAAACATTAAACGCCAGGGGGCGAAGTCGTAGAAGCTGACTTGGGCAACCTTAGTACAAAACAATGCAAGGCGGCCAACTGCTTAATAACCTCGCAATGATCTCAATACTGCTGCCAGGATTGGGCGTCTTCTTCTCGTTGACGTCCGCACCTACACCAGGCATGCGCGTCGGTGTTTTAAACCGAGTTTACGATGCCAAACTTCTCGATCCCTACCTGCCAAATTGTGATGTTGGGCATGGTTCTGGGCATTCTCAAGCTACAATCCTTGCCCTTGTATGAGATGTCCCAAGATTCAGATAGGAAACTTTTGGCCACATCAGAGAACTCTCACGCCATCTGGTACCGCTGCCCGTTTTTGAACCGCTACTAGCCAAATATCTCGTGCTCTGCCTTTCGGTTTCAGGTAATTCTGCTGAATCTTTACGGACCCTTGACAATCGAGTCCAAGGTAGAGCCGTAGTTGTAACGTGAAGCGGGAAGCACGCCATCAATTGCCAGCTCTCCATCTTTCAATCAAGTGTATTCCGGATGAAATGCGCCGTTACTGGCGAGACGGTGTGCTAGATGAATGCGGTCAAGTCTCTTCCGATCATACATCATTGTCCATATTCGTAGATACCAATGTAAAGATATCTGCCAACATCTGCTAGAAATAATGAAACGCTTCTGTTGAAGCTTATATGACTCGCCCAGTCTACTTTAATGAACCACTACCTTGTTCATCACCCGTCTAGATCATCTAGAGTTCTTGAAGAAAAACACCCGAGATACTTACCGAGATTGTGAGCTTGCCTGATCGGATGCGATCAAACGCCTTCCCAGAAGAATGTTCCTGGTAGGTTAAAGGTAGCTCGCAGGTTTTCATCTTCGGGTTTCGAGCTTGAAGCAATAATGACGACGTACTCCCCAGCCTCTGCAACCCATTTAGACCTCTCTTGTGACCAATAAGAGAGAGAGTACTTGTCGAGAACAAGCTCTACAGTCTTGGTCTCGTTGGTAGCCAGGAAAACCTTGGTAAAGGCTTTCAGTTCTCGAACAGGTCTCAAGAGTGTACTCTCCGGATCATGAATGTAGACTTGAACAACCTCGGCGCCGTCGTAAGGCCCCTTGTTCGTCACATCAACCGAGATTTTCATTCTGTGATCTACAGTTGCCTCAAAAGTTTCAGGCACCTGAAGTTTCGAGTACTCAAACGTTGAGTATGAAAGACCCTGTCCGAAGTAGAAGAGCGGGTCTCTATCGACTGACTCATAGTACCGGTGACCGGTGAAAACTCCTTCACCATATACGATATCATAGTCTGCCTTCGAGAATGTGAGATATGCGGGTGTATGCTTGACAGACCTGGGGAACGTCTGTGAGAGTCTGCCAGAGGGATTGGCCTTGCCAAAGAGGACGTCGGAAAGACCATGCCCAGTCTCTTGACCACCAAACCAAGCGTGAACCAAGGTGGCTGCTTTGGATTCCCATGGCATCTCAATTGGGCAACCTGACTGGGTTATGATTACCTAGAGTCATGATATCAGTATTGGATCTCGAATCCGCCCTTTTTTGATATGAACGGTTAACTCACAGCATTCGGGTTCGCTTCGAGCACGGCTTGGATCAGGTCATCAACACGCCCGGGAAGCCTCAGATGCTTGCGGTCAGCCCCCTCGTACTCGAAATCTGATGAAAGACCCGCAACAACAATGGGAATGTCGACGCTCTTTGCCAGTTCCGCAGCTTCCTTGATGGCGATCTCTTCGTCAATGACTTCGAATCCACCGACGCGTCCAGCGAGGGTCAATGCGGTGCCGACACCCCCGGAAAGATCTTCGTTGACTTGCACAACTTCCAGGTTGATTGGCTGGCCCTCAGTGACAATTGTGTCGCAAAACTTCTCCATTGAAAGTCGGTTGAAGCATGGCGTAGGCCCTGTTTTCGTTGGTTGCTCAGTCCACAGGTCAACAACCTCTTTTCCGTCGATCCTCAATTTGCCTTTGCCTGACGTGCTGAAACCAAATCGGAAGGGACCAGAGGCCGTAGGAGTATAGATCGCTCGGGCTCTGGCGTAGAACTTCTTTGGCAGCGATGCGTGGAAGCTCTCGGGCACGTCAATCAACTCCTTTTGAGCGTGTGCTGTCACAAGGACTTTGGCATTGGTATTTTCGTCCGGGTCCTCTCCAAAGATCTCGACGGACCACCCAAAGCCTTCGTGTTCTGACCCTCTGGGGGCAAGATTCCTCAGGAGCGGGCTGAATCTGAAAGCTTTGAATAGGGTCAGTTTGAGGGAACTTAAGCTTGGTCGAGTGAAAGAAGCTCACAATGACACCCGAGGGCGTATGCCACGTTTTCCTTGCCAATTTCTTCCACGACGGCATCGAACGGTGTTACCGAGTAGTATGGCTCAACCTCCGCACTACCCCCGCCACTCAGAGCAGGGTTCTTGACATGGTCCCCAATCAAAGCGATCTTCTTCTTTTCAGCCTTCGTTATAGGGAGCACCCTGCGATCATTCTTGAGCAAGACGATGCTTTCCGAGACCAGCTTGCGAATCAGTGCTCGCTGCTCAGGGGTATTTGAAGCAGAGAAATAACCAGCTGGTTTCGTGTCCATGACCTTGTTAACGAGATTCAAGACGTTTCTTACGGCGTCGTCGATTGTTGTACGCGAGACTTTTCGACTGTTGACTGCCAGGCTCAGACACTTGCCCCTCCATTGCGTCGGGCCGGGCATCTCCAAGTCCAGGCCAGCATTCATAGACTCTGATGTGCTGTATGTGCCGAACCAATCGCTCATGACAAGCCCTTTGAATCCCCATTCATCTCTCAAAATCTTCTTCAAAAGTAATGGATCTTCACTGACATGAATTCCGTTGATTTTGTTGTAAGACGTCATAAAAGTCCAAGGATCCGAGTCGCGCATGACCAGTTGGAAAGGCATGAGATGAATTTCTCGCAATGTTCGCTGCGTCATGCAGACGTTGTCTTCGATGGAGTTGTCGGACTGGTCGTGCGCAGCATAATGCTTGACACTAGTCGCAACACCTCGTTCCTGTACGCCATTGATGTACGCTGCTCCTAGGATACCGCTCAGATAAGGATCCTCGGCAAAGGCCTCGAAACCTCGACCAAACAGCGGGGAACGCTGAAGGCAGATGGTGGGTGCGAGCAAGACGTGTACTCCCCTGGCTCTCGCTTCCTCTCCAAGCAGGTTTCCGACTTTATGGAGCAATTCGGCGTTGAAAGTTGCTCCCATGCCGGTGGCGGAGGGCAGCATGGGACTGGGGTTCTGAAATCGGGCTCTGGTCAGCATCAGACAGCCAAAATGGGCGAATGATAGTTATCATTTATGGCTGTCATGTCATGTAATCATACTTACTCGAGCAAACGAACGACGACCGCGGATTCCATGAGGGCCGTCCGAAGTCTACGCCAGGGTCAGTTTTGTTCACCCCTCACCCCGAGTGTAACTTACGATAAGGTCAGGAATACCACGGTGGGGAAGACCGGTGGTTCGGAAAGAGCCCTGGCCCGCAAGAAGCTCTATTTTTTCGTCCCAACTAAGCTGTTCGATCAATGCCTCTACGTCGAGAGGAGTGTTCGCGGCAGCCATTGTGAGATCCGAGACCGCTGCCATCGAGAGCGGACTATCTTAAAGGCTACGCAGGGGACGTTGGAACAAAGCCGTCGGACGTTGTGGATTTCAAGCGTCTCTTCGCGGAATCTTATGCAATCAGCCCTCCGCTTGAGCGGTCCTTCTTCAGGTCCGAACAGAAACAAGCCGCCGAATTGACCGTTGCGCCGTAGGTTCAACGGCCCGATTCGGAGAATCGTCGGAAAACCAGACGGAACTGCATCCGTCACGCGTAAGCAAAACCTGCCACGGTTCATTCAACCCGTCCAACTTTGGTCATTTAGGCTAAAGCGACAAGTCCTGGAACCCTGCCCGGAGGCTTCCGGAGTCCACGGGGTCCCCACAAAGCCCACATCCGATCCAGGCCGGGGACCAGTCGCTGGCTTGACACGACGAATGCCAATGCCGCTGACTCCATTCGGTTAAAGCCCCCTCGCAAATTGAGACAATCCCCAGCGCAGGCACCGGGAATTTAAACCGCCGAGAGAGCGGGGAGAAGGTTGCTCAAGACTGTTGAAGCGTAGTACGAGACCGTACAGTCATGAACACCAATCGCGTCCCATTTTCTGATACTCCCCGCACTCCTGATCGCGCTCCACACACCGTCGACATGGCAGTTGTGGCGTTTCTTCTAATATGGCGCAAGCTGGCTGGTATAACATCCAAGGGCTACTTCGTTGTATGCCCCAGTGGAACTCAAAGGAAATGTTTTGCGCAAGGCCCGAGTTGTCAAGGAGGAATGGGACAACATCTCTTCCAGCCTGCTTGGTTATTCTAACCATGAAGCTCTCACGGCTTTGCGATCAACATCATGAAATATATCGAGAGTCGGGTCTTGGCGTTCACGCCGTAAGTTCCTGTTCGCCCCAATAGCATCAGCTTCTATGTTAGGCTTTATTTCACACGCCCAGGCCAAGAGTCTGCTAAGAGGGGTTTATAGAAGTATTCTTAGGATGTAACTACAAGGAACTTGAAAAGAATCTGTTCTAAAAATTTCAAAACCAAAATGAAGACATGACCTATAACAAGGCTTACCCTAATGCTGTTACCTGACCGTTTGGTGAGAAAACTGTTGTCTTGACCCAGCCTTTGTAGCCCTTGATTATTTGCTAGTGCACGCCTGTTACTACATCCCAGAGCCGTACTGTCCCATTGTACGCTGCTGATATTACCACCTGACTGTTTGGCGAGAATGCTACTGTATTGACTGGGCTCTCATGGCCCTTAAGCGTCTGTTGGTGTGAATCCTAGTAAGGCTTTACGTCTTGAATACTACCAAGGCTAGGTAGGCATTGATCCCAAAGCCTTTCACGCACTTTACTTGTGGTCGGGGAGAAGAAAAGTGAGGACCCATAGATCTGAAGAGCCGCACATTCGATGATAGATCCAAAACTTGAAATGGCCCTGTTAGCATCTTTCGCAAAATCGTGAAGCACTAAGGGTGTATTGGGAAGACACTTGAAAAGTTAGCCTGAGTATAATGTAAAGATAGCTTTACCAATCTCAATTGTTTCAGGGAGCTCTCTGACTGCAAAGGCCTCATCTGAAAGCCTCCCAAGGAGTGAAAAGGCGCCCAGCCAAGGAAGAAAGTGTTGATAGAAAAAGTACAAACGACATCTTCTACAAGTCGCCCACTGTATTACTGCAAATGATGAACTCAGTGGATGCAGACATACTCGAGATCAACAGCAATGCAATCGTCTATAACCTTCTTTTCGACTTCATCTTTAGGCATGTCTAGCCTTCGGTGTCGCAGATATCCCGTTTGAGTACCGATTTCATACGCTTGATACATTTTCCTGCCAGCATGGCTTGTGTTTCTGCGGCGTCTACTCCATAGCTGCTGGGTCCAGAGTCTTCTTGGCCGAAAACAGAGTCGCTGAATGGCTTGTGAAGAAGCCGCACAGGGGTATCAGGGTCGCGAGGAGTGCTTAGCACCGCATGGAGATTTCGCAGCCGTACTATCCCACTGCTGGAGCCAGATATTTAACCGGTCTGACGGATCCTCTCTTCCGTCCGGATCACCAATGAAGCGACAAAGCGTCGCCGCATAAATGAACAGAGGTGAAGGTGTGGTTGATACACTGAACAGCCGATCCAATTACCTGTATTCCGGCCAAGGCTCTAGTATGCCCCAGTCCATCTTGATATTGGCGAATCCTCGTTCGAGGAAGGTGGCAACGTCGGTTCGTTTTTCGTCCCGGTACTCTTCATGTAGATCCAAATATCGATAGCGAACGCTGTCGGATTTTAAAACGCCAACAATAGCCGGGGTGGACCTGCTGGTGAGCAACACGCGCAAGCGTGTTGCAGTGACAGTGCGGAGCTTGGATAGCAAGCAAAGAACCCGCGGAAGGTGCTCAGCACGCTCACAGTCATTCAGGGTGTCGATGATAATCAACGTGGTCGGTTGGCTCATGTCGATGGGGGGTAGATCCCTAAAGAGGCTCAAGAGGAGCTTGTCGAACTGGAACTCAAGACCCCGCTTCTCTACTGCGTCTCTATCAAGACCGTCAAGAGATCTCCGAAGACGGCCTTTGAAGGGCAACATCGCGTCGGCCAGCTGTACAATAAGCGTGGGAAACAGTCTATTGGTGCCATCACGACCCTGCTCTTCTCTCTTTAGGGAATAGCCAGCAACTAACCGCTTCTCGCTAGCAAAGGAGTCAGCGACAGTGCGCGATGGTAGATTTTCCGGTTCCCGCAGGACCCATGAGCCAGAAGAGAGGTTCGGCCGTATTCTTACCTGCTTATTGACTGATCGGTTTCCAGATACGAAACGGATCGGCCGTCAATGGCTTGGTATCTGTCGACGTTACTGTTCCTATGCCGTGAAGAGCCTTTGAAGCGCTTGAGTATTTTGAGAGTCCCATGGCGTCCTCACACTCATCGAAAGGTAGGATAGCGAGCTGAATTCAGCGAATGATCGGTCGGCGACTTTCCTCCCTTTACGTTTTTCGTCAGACCAGGAGTACCTGAAGGATGAGGGGGGTGATGATATAGGTGGTCATGCAGGTCGGGGGGGCACAACGGTGCGAGTGCATGGGTGACGGTTGCCGTAGCAGTCATCTTCTCTTATTAATATGGACATGTATCTTCGGAGGATTAAGATGCTACTGCATCGTCAGCAACCAGGAAGCTGGGACCAAACTGAGCAAACACAAGTGAAGGTCGGCGGCATGGTAGGCGTGCTGAACCAACACGAAGGGGAACGGGCCGGGAGAACGGCAGAAGAGTAACGGAAGAGCAACAACAGCAATTATATAGCCACGGAGGCAGAGGTGCTTGGTCCTGGGCTCATATCCTACCTATCATCATGTCCCTCAGCAGTTCGAACTGGGTACTGCGGCCTTCGGCTTACAATGTCAGTGTGGCGCTGGGTCACTGTCTTCTGAGTGCAGTACCGCTACTTATGCACCACGTGGCTGGCAGTTTCTGTAAGTCTTCGGGGGGATGCGACGCAACGTCGATGCAGTCGCTCATACGCGCGACTGGCAACCTTACCGCCTCGGGTTTGAAGAGGAGTCCTCACTTGAATCTATGGCACGTCATGATCGAATGTCCAGCTTTTATTCTCGTGATTTACCATACTGATCCCTTTCTGTGGCAATGATCGGTTGCCCTTTGCAACTAAACAGCTCGCGTATTCTCCGTTACGTTGTCTTTGGAGGCCGTGACCTTGAAATCATCTCCCCCTTCAGAGTCGTCTCGATAGATGCTGGTGTCAGCCCTACCGAAATCCCGGATGGCAACTCCGCGAATGAATAGTGCATCGATCTCCTCGAGGGTCTTCCCACCGCATTCGGGAATACAAAAGCACGAAAACACAATGGCCATGAAAGACGTAGCACCGAACATGAAGCCGACCTTGGAACCTAGGCCTGCGTAGGACTCGTCGATAAGGTACGGGACGCTGAATGCAACGGCCCACTGGATGACGATGTTGAACACAGAGCCGAGAGCGTAGGTGAAGTCGCGCAACCCGGTTGTCGGAATCTCGGCAGAAACGACGTGGGAGAGAGGCGCCCAGCCAAGACTGAAGCCAATGCCGAAGAAGGTCATCGTCGCAACAATGCCGGTCCTGATACCGTAAGAGGGGTTCTCAATTGTTCCGAGACCACCCATTGTCATTAGAGCAGCCATCTGGACGGAGGCGCCGGCCACCAGCAGAGGGCTAGGCGAAGTTGGTTAGCTTTCTAACACATACCGGTATCGATGCATGATGCTGCATTTTCTGTGGACTCACATTCTCCCAATCTTGTCTGTCATGAACTGGGTGAAAAATACCGTCACAATATTCAAGGCTGAGTTGATGCACGACATGACGAAAGGGTTGACCGTGCCGAGGCTTTGGATGAAGATGGTACCGTATTTGGAACTGAAATTCTGGCCCGTGAGTTGAAGGAAAATATTGACACCGATCGTGATCAAAGTTCGCTTGAGATTCGCTGGCAATGGCAATTAGCATGAGGTTGCCCGCTAGACATAGAAACCGGGTGTCAAACATACTGCCTCTGAAGACATCCATGAAACTGCCCTTTTTGACGCCAGTAGCAATAGACTTCTGCATTGCGTTGAATTCTTCAAGGATTTCGTTTTCAGTATAAACTCCTTGCCGGAGGAGTCGGAGGGATCTCAGAGCGTCCTCGTGGCGATCTCTCGTCATCAACCATCGTGGTGACTTTCAGGGGTCAGCTTCCACCGATCTTCGAATCGGCAAAGAAAGGAATGCCATACCTCGGGAATCCACCAAACACCCACTGCCAGTATGGAAGGAACAATCAGGAAGAGACCGTATGGTATTCTCCACGATGCATGCCCCTCGAGCTCGCTGGTGCCGCGGCAGATGGTCGACATGACAAGGGAGCCAAACTGGAACAAAGCATTAGCACTCACCACAGCTCTTTTGAAGCTGAGAGCACGGAGACGAGAACGGCAACTAACCAAGAGACCGGACTGATAGGTACCAACAACGAAGCCGCGGGCTTCGGCCGGGACAAGCTCGGACTGGAGTACGGGGACCAGAGCAAGCTCCATGCCAATGTAGACGTAGGCGATGGTTCGGCCAGCGATAGCTTGCGTCCGAGTCGTGGACAGAAGTAACACCACGGCTGAGAGCATGGCCCAGAAGCACATGACGAACATGGCAATTCTCCGACCGAAACGCCGGCTGATCAAGTTGCCAGTGACAAGGCCGACGCCGAAGCCAATGAAGATGACGCTATTGAGCAGCGAGAGAAAGACCGTTTCTAGAACGTAGGCGCCAGTCGCTTCATTGTACTGACCAAACATACGCTTGAAGGCAGTCATGGCTTGTGTATTGCTGAAGGCTGCCTGGTCCATGCCGAAGTTCAGCTGAGAGAGGGCGATGAGTGCGCACGAGTAGATCAGCCGGCCGTTGAAACAGGCAAACACCCTACGAGCGGGTTTCGTGCCGTCAGCCATCTTGGAAAACGTGGAAAGGGAGAATTCGGTGTTTTCACTGCTGCCGAGAATATACATGTAGCCTGCGTCGTTTCCGCTGCTGCAAATGACGCCCCGGCTGGCGTGCCCTTATGTATAAGTCATTGCGATGTTCTCAACTGCGTTGTGTAGACTTGCGATTCGGTAGACAGGGTTTCGAGCACGCAATAGCGCCCCTAGATAAGCCAGCCTAGGATCGAGCTGGTGAACTCTGCAAAATTCGCGGCGGTTGCCTCGGGATTGAGAACGATGAGCAGGTGTAGCCAATTCGTGTCATGGAACCGGCCATTGGGATACGTCTCGACCTTGGAATCTGCCGTGACGGCCGGGCAAGAAGGGAGCAAATCGCGGTTGCGTGATCAGAGCTAAGCCATTTTATTGCTTTCACTGATGGGACCTAAGCAGAGCTTCAGTTTTGGCTAACGGGGAAGCACGCGTAAGAACGGAGATGCGGGGGAAGACGGGTTTCTTCCCCATCATTTGGAAGTGCCCAAGAAGTGCGTGGAGCCGGGGAGAGACGGAGTTAAGTGGGTATGCGCCTGAGACTCGTCCTCTCTCCGTCGTTCCCCGTCCGGGTCCGGGGCACCATGTAGCCGGCGATGCAATTTCTCGTTCATCTGCCGATGACGTGCTTGCTAGACTGCATAGTTACAGGATCACAAGTCGTGCGATAGTAGGAGCGGAGATAAGTCCAATACTGAGCTGCGATTTCATGGTATGGATGAAGCTACAAAATCCCACGTAGGGCCCGTTCACAGGTGTCCCAATGACCCGACCAACATTTGCCCCAATTCCAAGGCTTTTGCGAGTTTTCAATGGGTTCCACATCTTCGTCGAAGCGTCCCAACTTCCTCGTCATTGTGGCCGATGACCTGGGCTATAGCGATATTGGATGCTTTGGGTCCGAGATCGCGACGCCGAACCTCGACCGCCTCTCGAAGTCCGGAGTCCGGTTGACCAACTTCCACACCGCGTCAGCATGTTCGCCAACGAGAAGCATGCTGTTCTCCGGAACTGACAACCACATCGCTGGATTAGGGCAGATGACGGAGCACATGGCTGGCCATGCCGATGCATACAAGGACAAAGCAGGCTATGAGGGGTATCTGAACTTCAGAGTTGCAGCTCTCAGCGAGATTCTCCAGGATGCCGGGTACCATACAATCATGTCTGGAAAGTGGTAAGAATGAGTTCTCCCCAGCGATGATGTAACTCGAGTCTGATCACAACAATCTCAGGCACTTGGGTGTCAGCAAAGAAACGGCCCCTTGCTCGCGGGGGTTCGACAAGAGCTACGTTTTTCTGTCCGGATGCCACAACCACTTCAACTACGAGCCTCAACTCGACGACCCCTCACATGGTTTCTTTACGCCAATGAACGCCGGTAAATTCTGGATGAAAGATGACGAGTTTCTCGACCGCAAGAACCCCGATCACGTTGCGGATGACTTCTACTCTACGACAACCTTCTCCGACAAACTGATCGACTACCTGAAGGATAGGGATGACACCAACCAGCCCTTCTTTGCTTACTTGCCCTTCACGGCACCTCATTGGCCACTTCAAGCGCCAAGAGAGACGATTGAGAAATACAAAGGGCTGTATGACGCCGGCCCGTCGGTGCTGAGGAAGCAAAGGCTGAAGAGGCTTGTTGAGCTAGGCCTGATCGCCGAACATGTCGAACCGGCACCGATGACGATTGAGCTGTGGGACAAGATGACACCCGAGGAACAGGCCGAGTCGGCGAGAAAGATGGAGGTGTACGCGGCTATGGTGGATCTGATTGACGTCAACATCGGGCGCGTGGTTGACCATTTGGAGGCGACCGGCGAGCTTGACGACACATTCATCTTGTTCATGTCGGACAACGGCGCCGAAGGAGCAATGCTGGAAGCTATTCCGGTAATGGGGAGCCTAGGCTCCATCCCCAGAATCATCAACAAGTACTACGATAACTCTCTGGAGAACATGGGCATGGCCAATTCGTACATCTGGTATGGCGCTGAATGGGCCTGTGCCTCGATGGCTCCGTCGAGAGGGTTCAAGACATGGATTACCGAGGGCGGTATTCGGTGCCCATGCCTAATTCGGTATCCCTCGTTGGCCAAATCCGGGTCGCATACGGATGCCTTTGCAACCGTCATGGACGTCCTTCCGACAATCTTGGACCTCGCACAGGTTTCACTGCCAAGTAAGGTCTTCAGGGGCAGAGAGGTTGTTCCAGTTCGGGGTGGCTCTTGGGTGCCCCACCTCGAGGATGTAGCCCCGGCCTTTCATGACGAGGAGAAGGAGATTACCGGGTGGGAACTGTTCGGCCACCGCGCAATTCGGGAAGGGCATTGGAAGGCTTTGTACATGAATGCACCCAGGGGAAAGGACAAGTGGGAGCTGTACAATCTCCAGAATGATCCTGGTGAGCTTGAAGACCTGGCCGACGAGAAGTCTGATGTTCTGGATCGCTTGATCCGCTATTGGGAGATATATTACGCTGAGACGGGCATGTTTGATCCGGGCCACGAGTTCAAGATCACAAAGATTTAAGTCGGGGCCCATCCAAATATACGTCCAAATCTCTCAAGGCGATGCGTTGAGCGTGCATGTGATTGGGGTTCAAAAACTAACTATAATACATCTCTTCGTCTACAAACCTCCGTCAACATGTGTCTCAGTGCGTCCGCCATATGCTGAATATCAGCGGCATCTTTTCCCCACCTGCACAGTATCTGTATAGCCAGAGGTATCATGGTTTGCCATGCCTCAGGGGGTTCTACGCGGCTTGGGTGAAGCACAGCAGCCAGAATGAGGCACGAAGCGCTGAAGACCGCGCGACAAATGAACCACGTACCTCCATGCCGCAGGTGATATGCACATCTCTTAATAATGGTGGCGCAAATTCGCATTTCCTCTCGAGCTAGGTCAACTGCCTCCAGCGGGATGTGCTGACCGGTAGGGCTGTGAAGTACGAAATAGAGAACGGGCCTGAGTGCGTACTCGCGCCACAAGTTCGCTCGGCCTTGCAAGCCGGCTGCGAATTCTTCGTCTGGGATGACGTCCCTGTCAAACTGGACTACCGCTGGTAGATGGTGATGCCTTTCATTCTCGTCAGCGATGCTGGGTAGCTAGAACTGTTACGGTGCGGGCCATGAACCCACCATGATGAGACTTGCTGCTCGATCTCATGATACTGGCGGACCAGGTGTGTGGGGTACTTCATCCAGTAGTTTTCTCCGTGTCGGTAAAGCAAGTTGAAAGTTTCATCCATCGTTCTCCGGGCGGAGATCTCGGACAGGTAGTAACACCACCCGCGCTCTTTGGTTTCACGCTGCTCTCTGCTGAGCTGGGAATGTGATTCGGACGCTTGGGGTGGAACAAGAGTAAACAGGTCCTCCGGAGGGGAGGGGAATGCATCGGGATAAGAGAAGTTCTCCAACCCACAAGGATGCATGCCTAGTTCAAAAACAAACTCACTGCTCCTGTTTAGACAAGCATTTAAAATGGGAAGAGTGACTAACCTCTCGGCGCGAAAGCAGGACCAGTATAACCGCTGCTCTAAATCGTAATTATCGGGATATGGTTCTCGGAACGGCATGAACGGTCGCTCGCCGCGCTGGAGCAGGCGAGCTTCCAGGCGTTTGCAAGCTTGTTGAACGTGGAACCAGGCTCTCAGCGGCCGAAGCGAGAACTTTTCGAATATGGTAGCGAAGAAGAAGCATTGTATATCCTGTATCGATTCACCAAGCAGCCCAATCCTCTTTTGCGCAGCCGTGTAGTACGCCTCGGCGCCTTCTTGGTCTTCGAGGTCGATCATTTCCTGGATCTCGGCCTCTTCAAGCGGACCAAAATGCTCCCGTGGGTTAACCCAAGGCGTTGTATAAGATGCAAGTGCGCAGGCGAGAAGCTGTTCATCTTCATTAGTTACGCCAGTCTCACGCATTGGCGTGCGACAGTGTTTGCGGGCTTCAACATACCACCAGGCACGACGCAGAATCCCATTCCAAGCCGTTCTCAGCCACCCGGCGAGCGTGGCGCATAAGTTCGCGATCGTCGAGTACGGGGTTTCGTGGATGTATTTCAGCCAGAAACTTCCTGCATAGCGGAACGAAAGAGGCCTCGCTGATGCCTCTGCTGCTCTGACTGATCCCACCTTGGCTTTTTACAGTTTTGTGATGGCCGACGCTCAGCGGAAACGAGTCTACTTTGGCGTCTTCCTTCCGAACGACGCCAGCAAGTGACGGCCATCTCAGCAAGGATTCGCACCGCAGTGCCGCGAATGGAGACCTCGGACTCCCTTGCTGGTGGCTGATACTAGTCGTGCTCTGAGGCGTATCAGCTGTTTGTGACGGCCTTGATGTAGACAATTCCAGCATTGGTGTTGCTATGGGTGGCGTTGAGACTGCGTCGGTTCTCTGGGCCTGCTGCAGCATATCTTTGATTTCGTCAAGGCGATCAAGAAGTTGCTCATTTGAAACGCCAGCATCGGTAGACTTCTGGTCACTCTTGTCGCTGTATGTATTCAAATCTCCATAGACGCACTTGGCCTTTTGGCGAACGCAGTAGCCGCATTGTGGGCGAACATTGTCGCACTTTGTCTTGCGCAGTCGACAGAATTGGCATGCCACTGCGGTCCGCTTCCTTCTGGTGAAGTCGGTGGTTGCCAAACGTCGTCTCTTCCCCAAAGACCTGATGTGAGCTTCATTTCCGTACTCACCTTCATCGTGGTCCCCTTGGTTCTGTCTTGATGAGGGGGCAAAATCGGCAACGTGTCGAGGAGGTCGGCCATCAATGCTACCCTCGGGAAGCGGGCCGCATGGATTAGGCGAGTTTATCGACAAGTTCTGTCGGGAAATTTCGCTTGATAGGAAAGCCATTCCTGTCAACAGATCGTAATAATTTTGTCGGCGATGATTCAAGGAACTACGGCAATGTGGCGTGGTCTCCCGGAGACAGAGGATGTTTTCTTCACAATGCTGTCAATACCGGCTAGTGGAGGACGGATTGCGTGATCGGCTTTGGGCCAGGGTGCCACGTGAAGCCCCCAAATCAAAGTCCCTGCTGTTTGGTTTGACGAACATGCACGAACGCTCGGAACGCTTCTGGGAAGATACATGGGACAAGAACCATATTGTTACCATTTCAAGAGCAGCGGTTTGTATAAGTGAATTCAAACAATGCCACTGCAACAACTGCAAAAATATCCAAACTGTGGATGAGTTAAGAACAACCCATCGGCGCTGCCCGAGTGGTCCCATGTATCCTGTTAATATTTTCCCATTGGAGACTTCGAAACCCCTCTCGCAATTAATGAACGAGGAACGGGAATAATATTCATCAGACCGCCAGGTCCGTGCGAAAGCCAAAGTTGACAAGGCAAACCACACCAACATATCCATGTGCCTCACTATCCGATTCAGAGTCAACAAGCGGACCACAATTGTGTGGCCATTGGAGACACTGCTCTTGACATGACGGCCCATAATGGCTGTTCGTGTTAGAAGCAGTGGGCATGCGACGGCCTATGGAAAGGACCGTGGAATCATGGTGGATGGGCAAGTAAAGCCGCTAAATCTCGCTGCCTGGGCCAATCAGGGCATGTATTTCACAGGGATTTCGCTGATACATGACAGACAAACACGTGCAACGGACCTGATACAACCAAAGATTTCGACAACTACCAACCATTTCAACAAGTGATCCGCCTGGTTACCACGTACGTTGGTTGTCATATCATGTAGCTGTGAATAGGTTATTCTAAGTTTAACTGTTAATTCTAAAAAGTTGATTAAGAACGAGCTTCATCAAGGGGGCCCCGTAATCGTCAGACAATATCTGTATTACGCGGGAAAGTTTACAGCTGTTGAAGTACTTTGAAAAAAGACGTGAACGACGAGAGAAGGCCGTCGATATGAACTGAGCATTTGACCTAGTATGTTAACAGCAAGCCAATACTGGAGCAGGAGATGCTAAGATTGTTTTTCGTAATCTAAGAGTGCTTTAATACATGCAAAGCCAGTGAGCCCAAATTACATGCTTTTGCCCAAATAGCCGACCTCGGCTGGCATTGTCACAGAATCCTTACAAATCCGTTAACGTCAAACCAGACCTGACTCCAGAGATACTCGCTTGGTTGCTTCACTGACCTGGAAAGCGGAAACGAAATCCGAGTCCCGCATGTCACTACGCCTCTCTTCCTCGGCCTTAGGACAGCCACTCTTAGAGTGTTGCAAATGGCGCCGTAACCCAAGTCAACCGAGGCATCCGCGTCCCTTAGGCTACATGCCCACCTCAGTGGAAGAATCTGCGTCCCCTTCTGAAACAGTCACACAAAACCATGACTGTAAACCGCACTCGCAAGTTTGTGGGGGCTTCAGTCACCACTGGAGTGCCGAGACATTAGCAGGGTGCGGCTTTGATTCCCGTGGTCCGGCTACCACCACCTAGTGTGCATTCCGTGGGCATCTGGGGAATTTGCGGAGAACCCCAGTGACGATGGACTCTTCTCCATGGGGTAGATTTCCAGCACATGGATGGCCTAAGGCAAGGGTACACAGAGAAAATTTGTTAAAAACCGTCAAGATCGCATCCCTTCGACCCTTTCTAAAAGCAAACTGGGCTTCACCTTCAGGACGTTGTGTCTCGCATACATTCGCCAATCTGCAAGCTACGTCAACAACACTTCAGACATCATGGCTCAAATCCCCGTCAAAGGGGCTCCGGCGACCGGCAAGAGTCACGAAAACACAGCCCACGACTTGAAAGAGAACGGGTCTGCGCAACTGGTCATTGACGCCACCGAGGAAATGGCCGTCGTCAAGAAACTCGATCGGGTCATTCTCCCCATCATGGCGATTGTTTATTCTTTCCAGTGTAAGTCTGACTTATGTCCGTCGCTTCGTGCGAGATTGCAGCTAAGTCCTTTTAACCTCAGACCTTGACAAACAGAGTATCAACTACGCCGCGGTGTTTGGACTTTCCGAGGACCTAAGGCTTACCGGCTCCCAATTCTCGTGGTGTGTCTCGCTCTTCTACTTTGGTCAACTCTGCTCAGAGTATCCGGCCGCGTATTTGATGAGTCGGTTGCCCATCATTCGCTTCGTTGGTGTGACAATGTCAGTTGCTTCTTCCTTCCCATTTTTATCATCAACTTTCTGATTATAAATTATGCAGCGTGCTCTGGGGTGCTGTGGAAATGCGTCTAGGAGCCTCGCAAAATTTCGCAAGCTTAGGAGCGATCCGCTTCCTGCTGGGTTTTACTGAGGGTGCCGTTTCGCCTTCGTTCATGATCATCACGAGCAATTGGTATAAGAGAGACGAGCATCCTGTGCGAATTGCGTGAGTCTCGCCGTCCAGCCTGTTCATTCGGTCTCTTCACTGACAACAGATACTCGGCTTTTAGAACGTGGGTTTCAATGTTTGGTGTCTCTCAAATCGTCGGTGCTCTTTTGATGTACGGCATTGGCAGCGGCGTACATTCGATCGCAACCTGGAGGGTTCTGTTCATGGTTTGCGGAGGGTTTACAATCGTCGCCGGCATCCTCTTCATCTTTGCTATGCCGGTTGACACCAAAAACGCGTGGTTCCTAAACGAACGGGAGCGCTACGTCGCAACTCAGCGTCTCGCTCTCGACCGGGCAACCCGTGACCGAGCCCACTTTGATATGGTTCAGGCCAAAGAAGCTCTGACGGACCCACGAACCGCTCTCTACGCCTTGATGGCATTATTTATTACTCTTCCCACGCCTATTGTCAAGGTAAGTCTGTACTTTGCGACACAACAGTGCAGTCCGAAGGTTTTGCCAATGCTAACCAATGTGGAAACCAGTTCTCGTCTCTGGTGATAAATGGTTTCGGCTATACCAAGTTCGAGACTATGCTGGTCGGTCTGCCCAGTGGAGCCATCGCCTTCACTCTGGTTTGGATTGGCGGTCTGGGACCCCGTTACTTCCCCAACACACGTTGCTTCTTCGGCGTGTTTCTTGCCGCTGTACCCTTGCTGGGTAGTTTGCTGCTCCTGGTCTTGCCGGCCAACCTCAAATGGGGCATCGTCGCGAGCACATGGCTGGCGGGCAGCACCGCCCCTCCTCTCGGCCAGGTCGTCGGTCTAATACGCACCTGGCTTTGTTGTACCTGCAGCAATGATAATCAACATTGAACTGGCGAAGATCACTGGACAGACGATGGATGGTAAGTTGGTTCTCAAGTGGCGGGACATTGGCTAATGCAAAAAGGCGTTTATGGCACTCGAGCCAGGGGTTTTAGTTACTATGTTGAGAGTGTTCGGAATATTCTAAAACAGCTTCAGGACGTGGCGAAATTAATTCCATCCGAATACACTCTCAATCTTGCCCGGGCGCCTCGCTTATCGAGAACAGCGGGCACGCTTTACATCATGCTGCACCAGGCAAGTTGCTTCCCCGATTGAACAGACTGAATGAAGAGCTCTCATCGGACAGGTTCGATCTTGCTGACAATTATCGGGGACAGTGTGTCGTTCTTGCTACGCGCCCTACCTTGTTACATTTAGCGAGGAACAGACTCAGCGCGACAAATTCGGAGACAAACGACATGATCAGTATGTCAGTACTTGAGCAGCTTTCCAATGCCTGCGTGGAGGCTGCAAGCTGCAGTCTCGAAGGATTGGACGCACTGAAAGAACAGCAGATAATAGGTTCGTCAACGCCTCAACATGAATGCCTGAAAAGCCGTGAAGAGAAAGGCTAACCATACACTGCAAGCCAACTTTGGATTCTTCGATCTCGATGCCGCGTTTTCTGCTGCTTTCGTCTTCGTACTCGTAGAAAGCATCTACGCACACGCAAGCAAACCCTCTAATAAATCGAAGATTCGCAAGGCGTCCAGCATTTTGGAGCACCTGTCTTCGCAGGGCAACATTGCTGCTGGGAAACGCCGGGCAGACATACTCCAAATGTGTACTCATCTGGGCATTTCACTTCGCGGAAAGTCTCAAACAATTGTCAAGAGGTCACTTATAGATAAAGACGAGCCTCACAGGCCCGAAGCCGAGATTGATGCCGCTGATCGTCGAACGGAACATTGCCACGAGCATACATCCTCGGCCCCAGTCCAGAGACAAGACGAGGAACTGCATCATTCGGCATGTACCATGACCCAGAACGAGCCATCGGCTTTTCATTTCGACTGGGCTCAAGCCGCGGCTACGCTTTTCGACCACAGCCTGTCTGACACGCAAGTCCAACAGCAATCAATGGCGGCTGCGTTGTCATTTGGCGAAGAGGGAAATGAGATTTTTAGTAGCCTGTACTTGGAAGACTTTTCTTTGACTGGAGTTGTTGAAACGAATTGGGCAGAGCTTAGCAGACAGCTTGCGTCACAGGACAACAATGGCTGAATAAGTAGGCTCAGTTGAGGTTCTTCTGTACACCTAGCCTTGACTTTGCAATGATGCGAGCCTAGGTGCTACTCGTGTAAAATAAAGTAGGAAGCACTAAATTCTTTAAGTATTGCCTGTAAAGTGATTGAGCAGCTAGGTGTTGCAACCCCATATCTAGTCAACACGTGATATAATCAGTATTAACCTACTGGCTGAAATCCATTGGTTGTCATAGGTCTGTCGTGTGTGTATCTAGTATGCCTATGCGAAAACCCCATGAAAGACCTCTTTTCCACCGGATGACTACATAGGGAAATCCCTGCGATTTCCCTGCTTCTGATTGGTCTTTTTGAAGGATCTGGTGGACCCATTGGCCTGGAATTCCCGGCCTTTTCCACCGCGATTTCACGGCCATTTCCACAAGCAATTGCACACCTATTGCCTCTTACAGAAACAGAGCCCACCATTTTCAGTCGTGGAATTCTGAACCCGACTTCAAGCTTGCCCTCCTGGGCTCATTTGTGAGAGGGCGGACGGGGTCTCAAATTTTCCAATGGGAGTGGTCGTGTGTGAATGCAAACAGCGAGCAAGGCATTTGTGAAGGCTTGGGAAACGAAACGGTAGGCCCCGAGGCTCTATTGTCATCCATTCAACTGGCTTCTTCTGGCATTGCATCAATTCGTGTCTGCTTGGCTCGCTCTTGAACGAGAGTGCCCCAAGTTCAACTTTTTGGGTTCGTCGTGCGCTGAAAGGAGCGACCGTGAGTGTCAAGCGAAGGTATTCAACGCGCCGTTCCTGGTTGGGTGAGGCATTGGACCCCTGTCGCTGCAGAGCATTTGCCGCGGTATTGGGCCAGCGGTCAGGCACCGATACAGATCAGATCGCACGATTTTGCTTGGACGCTTGCAGACTAAGTCTCGATGTGAAGCTTGTCGAGGGAGACAATTGTCGCGCGGATTCGGTTGTCATAGGCTTCATCCACCTCCGTCGTATCTCAACTTCGCGCATGTTGCACGTTCCATGTGATCTCCTCCTCGATCGGGACTTTCCTGGGCAGGGCACCTAGATTAATCCTATTAATAGGGGGGCATCAACCCCTCATTCAGCTGATAGCTCAGCGGCTGCACCCGCACCCCCTAACTATGCTAGTAGTCCAGGGTGGAGGGGCACGGCTTCGGGCTTCATGACAGACTTCCTCTTGCAAGCGGCTCTTGGGGAAGACAGGCAGAAGAATGAATCTCTCCAGACCTGGAAAGAGCGAGAGTGACCCTCTTTCTGCTGCGTAAGAGAGACAAGGCAATGAAGAATGATTGATCAGCACAAGGAGTGCCGGCGAATGTTCCGTGCCGAAATGGCGGTGACGGGTCCCCCCGACCCGCGCTGGAGACCCCAAGCGAGCCCTGGAGCCTCTGGGACAACTCACGTCTGGTTGGAATGGCGGCGGGTGGGGACGGAAACCCTCACCGCGGCCATTGACATCGCGGCCGACGCATGGCGGTGGAGGTTGGGCATCATACACCGCGCATGATCCATTTTAGCGACGTGGCGGAAAAAAGAGAGCAGCCGGTGCTGGTCTGCCAACGGGCCGCAGGTCTGACGAGACCGCTCTTCACGGCCCTCGCCTCGCCCTCTCTCCTGCTCGCCCTGCCTCGTCCATCCTCGTCCGTCCAAGGCCCCAGGAGATCCAGTCCAGTCAGCCCCGTGTTTGTTGCTGTTTGTTTGCGATTCTCGTGGTTGGGTTAACACTACTGCATCCCACCGCTCATCCCACCCCCAGTCCCCTCATGTTGCAATGATCCATCGTCCTTCCTAAACTTTTTCCCCGCCAGAGCTACCGTCCAGCCTTTAAACGACCCCTTTTGATCTCTCTCTCCTTTTACTTTCCTCTCTCTTTCCTGTTCCTGGGATGTGTGGCAAGAGATGGTGATCGGGAACCGAGATTTTTCAACTTTCAGGAGTAAGAGTACCAAGAGCACCAAGAGTGACTCGGGGAACGGGGACGATGCGTCCATAGGCACGCACGACAGCTCGTATGAGCACCCTCTGGGTGAGTCCAAACCAATCGCCGAAGCCTCAAAGGGAAGACGCCGGCCATCTACCTGCTGTCTTTGCCGTAGGCCATCCGGCGAACGACCCTGGTTTTGCTAACGTCCGAGACAACGATGCAGCACGCAAAGGCTACGACATTGGCCCGGCGTCGAGGTGCGAGGTGGGAGACGTTTTCGAGTTCCTCTGGGCCGACTCGCACGAGTTCGAATGGGAGTGGAAGTGCCTTGGCTACACTCGCTTCATTGTCCTCCGACATAGCGACACTTTCCCGCATTACTGCGTGTGTGTGTAAGTTCCGATACCCTTCCTCTCTCAGATCACTGGCCAGGTCGACGACGTTGGCGACGCTTTTTTACCCCTCCTCACCCCCCTCCCCCCTCCTTTCGGCAAATGTCGCTAACCTCCGATCGTCGACGACCCAGGCCCATCTCCACCCCCACCAAAAATGACTTCCAGAAGCCCGGAATCGATGCGAGCCAGCAAGGCTACGTATTTGACGAAAATGACCGCACTCCGCCCTTCGACCG
>JAIMZG010000859.1:0-15425 GCA_020466075.1 Colletotrichum coccodes
TTCATCCGCACGCAGCTCCAGGCCGAGATCGAATACCAATCGGAACTGCGCTGCGCCCCCTTTCTCGACTTTCGCGTCTTGGGAAGTCGCGACTGCGACCCCCTCGACTCTCTGACTTACCATATCCGCGAATCGAGCCTACTTTCGAGTCGAGATGTCCTTTCCACCACCGCCCCCCCCTGGATGGGGTCCCCCGCCGCCGCCTCCTCCCCCTCCATCGTCGTCTCTTCCTCCGCCGCCTGCTGCACCAGCTCCCCCGCCGCCGGGTTATCGCCCTCCAACCGACCCCCAGATCGCCAAGTTTGCCCAAAAGAAGAAGGAATGGCTTCGCAGTCAGCGCAGCCGATTTGGCGAGAAGCGCAAGGGGGGGTTTGTCGAGACACAGAAAGCTGATATGCCGCCGGAGCATCTGCGCAAGATTGTCAAGGATATCGGTGACGTGTCGCAAAAGAAATACACCAGCGACAAGCGCAGTTACTTGGGTGCATTGAAGTTCATGCCCCATGCTGTCATGAAGCTTCTCGAAAATATGCCTATGCCGTGGGAGTCCGATCGAAAGGTCAAGGTTCTGTACCACGTCAATGGTTGCTTGACGTTGGTCAATGAGATCCCCAGAGTTATCGAGCCTGTTTTCTTCGCGCAGTGGGCGATGATGTGGACCTTCATGAGGAAAGAAAAGGCCGATAGGCGTCTCTTCAAGCGCATGCGATTCCCTCCTTTCGACGACGAGGAGCCGCCTCTATCATGGTCCGAGAACATCGAAGACGTCGAGCCTCTGGAACCGATTCAGATGGAGCTCAACGAGGAGGAGGATGCCGCTGTGTACGACTGGTTTTACGATCACAGACCGCTCATGGATACCCCCCATGTTAACGGCGAGAGCTACCGATCGTGGAACCTCAACCTACAGCAAATGGCTACCCTCTTCAGACTGAGTCGGCCTCTCATTTCTGATGTGGTGGACAAGAACTATTTCTACCTTTTCGACCTCAAGAGCTTCCTCACCGGAAAGGCTCTGAACGTTGCCCTGCCCGGTGGACCCAGGTTCGAACCTCTCTACAAGGACATCGATCCAAACGACGAGGACTTTGGAGAGTTCAACGCCATTGATCGGATCATCTTCCGAAACCCCATTCGGACCGAGTTCCGCGTGGCTTACCCCTACCTCTACAACTCCCTTCCTCGAAGCGTTCACCTTGCATGGCATTCGCATCCTCAGGTTGTGTTCGAGAGATCAGACAACCCCGACCTGCCTGCTTTCCACTTCGATCGGAGAATCCACCCTATTTCTTCACGTGCGGTGGCACCGAAGAATCTAACAGTGAGCCACGAGGATGAGCTGTTCGGCCCTGACAACATTGAAGAGCCGGAGGATGACGCATTTGAGCTCCCTGTTGACTTTGAGCCCTTCCTCGGGGACGAAGAGCTGACCAATGAAGACACCGCATCGGCAATTGAGCTGTGGTGGGCTCCGTTCCCGTTCGACCGGCGATCGGGTCGCATGGTGCGGGCTCAGGATGTTCCTCTCATCAAGCAGTGGTATCTCGAGCACCCCCCGTCAGACAAGCCGCCGGTGAAGGTTCGCGTCTCTTACCAGAAGTTGCTCAAGAACTTTGTCTTGAACGAGCTTCACAAGAAGAAGCCCAAGTCGCAGCAAAATCAGAACTTGATGCGCAACCTCAAGCAGACGAAGTTTTTCCAGCAGACCGAGATCGACTGGGTAGAAGCAGGTCTTCAAGTCTGCAGACAGGGTTTCAATATGCTCAACCTTCTTATTCACCGCAAGAACCTCACCTACCTCCATCTCGATTACAACTTCAACCTGAAGCCTGTCAAGACCTTGACGACCAAGGAGCGAAAGAAGTCTCGTTTCGGAAACGCATTCCATCTGATGCGTGAGATTCTGCGGTTGACAAAGTTGATTGTGGACGCTCAAGTCCAATACCGGCTCGGCAACATTGACGCCTTCCAACTAGCTGACGGTATTTTGTATGCCTTCAACCACGTCGGACAGCTCACCGGTATGTACCGTTACAAGTACAAGCTGATGCACCAAATTCGATCCTGCAAGGATTTGAAGCACTTGATCTACTACCGTTTCAATTCGGCGCCAGTCGGCAAGGGTCCCGGTTGCGGTTTCTGGGCTCCCGCCTGGCGCGTCTGGCTTTTCTTCATGCGAGGTATTATACCTCTGCTCGAGAGGTGGCTCGGCAACCTGCTGTCTCGTCAGTTCGAGGGACGCCACAGCAAGGGCGTTGCGAAGACCGTCACCAAGCAGCGCGTGGAGTCACACTTTGACCTCGAACTGCGTGCGTCTGTCATGGCTGACTTGATGGATATGATGCCCGAGGGTATCAAGCAAAACAAAGTCAACACCGTTCTCCAGCACCTTTCCGAGGCGTGGAGATGCTGGAAGAGTAACATCCCCTGGAAGGTGCCCGGTCTGCCTGCGCCCATCGAGAACATCATTCTGCGTTACGTCAAGGCTAAGGCCGACTGGTGGATCTCGGTCGCTCACTACAACCGTGAGCGTATTCGTCGTGGTGCCACCGTTGACAAGACGGTTGCGAAGAAGAACGTTGGTCGTCTGACGCGACTATGGCTAAAGGCCGAGCAAGAGAGGCAGCACAATCACATGAAGGACGGTCCCTACGTTTCGTCCGAGGAGGCTGTTGCGATTTACACGACCACCGTCCACTGGTTGGAGTCTCGCAAGTTCTCTCCCATTCCTTTCCCCAGTGTATCTTACAAGCACGACACCAAGATCCTTATCCTCGCGCTGGAGCGTTTGCGAGAGGCATACTCTGTCAAGGGCCGCCTCAACCAGAGCCAACGTGAAGAGCTCGCTTTGATTGAGCAAGCCTATGACAGCCCCGGCACCACGTTGGAGCGGATCAAGCGCTTCTTACTCACGCAACGCGCCTTCAAAGAAGTCGGTATCGACATGAACGACAACTACAGCACTATCAATCCCGTTTACGATATCGAGCCCATTGAGAAAATCAGTGATGCCTACCTCGATCAGTACCTGTGGTACCAGGCCGACCAGCGTCACCTCTTCCCCGCGTGGATCAAGCCCTCAGACTCCGAGGTCCCGCCACTCCTGACATACAAGTGGGCACAAGGAATCAACAACCTCGACAAGGTCTGGGAGACTGAGAACGGAGAGTGTAACGTCATGATTGAAACGGAACTGTCCAAGGTCTACGAGAAGATCGAGCTGACCCTGCTCAATTCACTCCTTCGATTGATCATGGACCATAACCTCGCGGACTACATTACTGCCAAGAACAACGTGCAGTTGACATACAAGGACATGAACCATGTCAACAGCTACGGCATGATTCGTGGCTTGCAGTTCTCGGCCTTCGTTTTCCAATACTACGGTCTGGTGCTCGATCTCCTTCTATTGGGCCCTCAGCGCGCCAGCGAGATCGCGGGTCCGCCTCAAAGTCCCAACGACTTCCTCCAGTTCCGCGACAAGGAGACCGAAACCAGGCATCCCATCCGTCTCTACACTCGTTACATTGACAAGATCTGGGTTTTCCTACGCTTCACTGCGGATGAGTCACGAGATCTCATCCAACGTTTCCTTACAGAGCAACCTGATCCTAACTTCGAAAACGTCATCGGATACAAGAGCAAGAAGTGTTGGCCGCGTGACTCTCGTATGCGTCTCATGAGGCACGATGTCAACCTAGGCAGAGCAGTCTTCTGGGACCTCAAGAACAGACTACCTCGTTCTGTCACAACC
The DNA here is from genome assembly GCA_020466075.1 of Colletotrichum coccodes. NCBI lineage: Eukaryota > Fungi > Ascomycota > Sordariomycetes > Glomerellales > Glomerellaceae > Colletotrichum > Colletotrichum coccodes. The sequence goes on from JAIMZG010000859.1 coordinate 3,755, forward strand.
ATTGAATGGGACGACAGCTTTGCCAGCGTCTACAGTCGCGACAACCCCAACCTCTTGTTCTCCATGTGCGGCTTTGAAGTCCGCATTCTGCCCAAGTGCAGAAACCAGAACGATGACTTTTCAGTCAAGGACAGCGTCTGGTCCTTGGTAGACAATACCACTAAGGAAAGGACGGCTCACGCATTCCTTCAAGTAACCGAGGAGGACATTCAGAAGTTCAACAACCGCATTCGGCAGATTCTCATGTCGTCTGGGTCGACCACATTCACCAAGATTGCCAATAAGTGGAACACTGCTTTGATTGCTCTCTTTACATACTACCGTGAGGCTGCAGTGTCAACCATCAGCTTGCTCGATACCATTGTCAAATGCGAGACTAAAATTCAGACGAGAGTCAAGATCGGATTGAACTCCAAGATGCCGTCTCGTTTCCCTCCGGCCGTATTCTACACTCCCAAGGAATTGGGAGGCCTGGGTATGATTTCCGGTTCGCACATCTTGATCCCCGCTAGTGACAAGCGGTGGTCGAAGCAGACTGATACCGGCGTCACGCATTACCGCGCCGGTATGACACACGATGAGGAAACGCTCATTCCCAACATCTTTCGTTATATCATCCCTTGGGAGGCTGAGTTCATCGATTCTCAGCGCGTCTGGACAGAGTACTCTCAGAAGCGTATGGAGGCGAACCAGCAGAACCGTCGTCTGACTCTGGAGGACCTTGAGGACAGCTGGGACCGCGGTCTTCCTCGTATCAACACTCTCTTCCAAAAGGACAGAAGCACCTTGAGCTTCGACAAGGGGTTCCGTGCTCGGGCTGAGTTCAAAATCTATCAGCTCATGAAGAACAACCCGTTCTGGTGGACAAGTCAGAGGCACGACGGAAAACTGTGGAACCTCAACGCATACCGTACCGATGTCATCCAGGCACTTGGTGGTGTTGAAACCATCCTCGAGCACACCTTGTTCAAGGCGACCGGTTTTCCCTCTTGGGAGGGCTTGTTCTGGGAGAAGGCGTGCCTTGCCAAAGGAACTATGCTACTGCGATATGATAGTACCAAGGTCGCAGTCGAAGATGTCAAGGAGGGCGATTTACTTCTCGGGCCCGACGGTGGCCCACGTCGTGCCTACAACATCGTGAGTGGAAAGGACCGTCTGTACCGCATCAAGATCGGCAGTCGCAAGGAGGATCTTGTTGTGACATCCAACCATATACTGGTTCTACATCGAGAGAAGAGTATCGACAACAACTACCAAGGCTTGAACACTCAAGGACAACATCAACGCTTGGAAGAACAATTTGGCACGCTACCAGATAAGAGCACCGATGTCGCAGCGACGGAACGCTACGACACAGTTGAGATGACGGCATCCGAGTTTGCAGCTCTTGATGCGGACGAGAGAAAGAAATATCGGCTTCCCAGATGTGGCGGCTTCGAGCTCCCTGAACAACCAGTGCCGATTAATCCCTACTTCTTGGGACTCTGGCTTGGAGATGGGAACCGGAAGAACACTACGATCTACTCCAACCACGAGGCTGAAGTTCGGCAGTTCCTCATAAATCATGCTAGCGAGCTCGATCTCTACCTAGTCCGGCATGGCTCGCTCGCCTACGCTACCGTAGGCAAGACTCGACTTGGTGATAGATCTCTGCCGCCACTTCTTGAGACGACTGCTCCTGAACGCCCCGCCCAGCGCCAGTCGCGACAATCCATCATCAAACAACGCTTGGCTACTGGTTGGACTATCGAGCCAGGTCGTTTACCTGGTGAGGCCAGAGTCTGGAAGGCTCCTGAACCTAGCTCGGATGTTACATCCTCATCTTCTGGTCCTCAAAATGGCGTGAAGCATGATGTGAGTTCAGATTCTCCCAGTCCTCCTGCACGCCAACAACGCACGCAGGAGACTCAAGAAGACGAGCCGATACAGTCCGGCCTTCGTTCATCGATGCCGTTGCCCTCTTCTGTCCCCGACTTTGATTTTAGATCCAACGACATCCCTGGGCCTAAGGATCCTGAGGATCTTCTGTCGGCTCTTCGACCCGGTCCTATCATCATGGAATCTGTTCGAGAATCATCCGTGGTCCCTGAAGACGCCGATCTGGATGATCTGGAGTTGGAGATGATCGATACGATAGATAAAGATTTCGACAGTGAAATGGACGACGATCAAATCGAGTCTGGCGACGATCTCGCTGAGCGTTCTTCCGAACGCACAACGATTCGTCTTAACATCGGCAAGAAGGCCTATGGTGATCTGGTGCCGGAAGAACAAGCCCAGATTCTTGACGACATCGTACAACGGGCAGATAAGACTTCGGGTGTAAATCCCCTTCTTCGAGCTCTTCAAGATCTTGACATCCTTACGCATAAGGATGTAACCGGTCCTGAATCCGATACCAAACGGATCCCATCTATTTACATGCAAAATTCGCGGTCTGTCCGTCTTGCTGTTCTCGCCGGCCTTCTGGACACAGATGGCTGGTATGTCTACCCGGAGAACATGTTTGGATTCGCTCAGAGCAAGACAGGGCATTCTCACTTGTTCTGGGATGTCGTTTCCCTGGCCAGATCATTGGGCTTCAGTGTCTGGACTAAGGAGAGGATGATGTGGGATCCCAAACGCACCAAGAAGATTCCCACGCTATTCGCCCAGATCTTTGGCAACCTGTCGGAGGTTCCGTGTCTTCTTTTACGCAAACAGGCATGCGAGCGCTACATCCCCCAATCTCACAGCTTCAAGATCGACGACATCACGATCGAGTCCGAAGCCACAGAATGGGCTGGCTTCAAGGTTGACAAAGATCAGCTTTACTTGCGACACGATTATTTCATACTTCACAACAGTGGTTTCGAAGAATCCATGAAATTCAAGAAGTTGACGAACGCTCAACGGTCCGGTCTGAACCAGATTCCAAACCGTCGCTTCACGCTCTGGTGGTCACCCACAATCAACAGAGCCAATGTGTACGTCGGTTTCCAGGTACAGCTGGATCTTACCGGCATATTCTTGCACGGTAAGATTCCTACGCTTAAAATATCGCTCATTCAGATCTTCCGTGCCCATTTGTGGCAGAAGATCCACGAATCTGTGGTCATGGACTTGTGCCAGGTCTTCGACCAGGAACTCGAGTCTCTAGGTATCGAGACGGTTCAGAAGGAGACGATCCATCCCAGAAAATCTTACAAGATGAACAGCTCTTGTGCCGACATTCTGCTCTTCGCTAGTCACAAGTGGAACGTCACCCGTCCCTCTCTGCTGTTTGATACCAAAGACGTCATCGAGCCTACCACGACCAACAAATTCTGGATCGACGTTCAGTTGAGATACGGAGACTACGACTCCCACGACATCGAAAGATACACTCGTGCGAAGTACCTCGACTACACCACCGACAGTGCCAGTATCTACCCCTCAGCGACTGGTCTCATGATCGGTATCGATTTGGCTTACAACCTGTACTCTGCATACGGCATGTACTTCCCTGGTCTGAAGGTTCTCATCCAGCAGGCCATGGCCAAGATCATGAAGGCCAACCCTGCGCTCTACGTATTGAGGGAGCGCATCCGCAAGGGCCTGCAACTCTACGCCTCCGAGAGCAACCAGGAGTTCCTGAACTCTCAGAATTACTCTGAGCTCTTCAGCAACCAGACACAGCTGTTCATTGACGATACCAACGTCTACCGTGTAACCATCCACAAGACCTTTGAGGGCAACTTGACCACCAAGCCTATCAACGGTGCCATCTTCATCTTCAACCCCAGGACCGGTCAGTTGTTCTTGAAGATCATCCACACTAGCGTCTGGGCCGGTCAGAAGCGTCTTGGACAGTTGGCGAAGTGGAAGACGGCCGAAGAAGTGGCAGCGCTTATCCGCTCTTTGCCTGTGGAAGAACAGCCGAAGCAGCTCATCGTCACCCGCAAGGGTCTTCTGGATCCCTTGGAAGTCCATCTGCTTGATTTCCCCAACATCTCCATCAGAGCCTCTGAGCTGCAGCTGCCTTTCCAGGCTGCCATGAAGGTCGAGAAGCTCGGAGACATGATTCTCCGCGCTACTGAGCCGCAGATGGTTCTTTTCAACCTATACGACGAGTGGCTCAAGAGCATCTCGTCGTACACGGCCTTCTCGCGTCTGGTTCTGATCCTCCGCGCCTTGCACGTCAACCCGGATAAGACGAAGCTCATCCTTCGCCCGGACAAGACGGTCATCACCCAGGACCACCACATCTGGCCCACGCTGTCTGACGAGGACTGGATCAAGGTCGAAACGCAACTGCGTGATCTCATTCTCAACGACTACGGAAAGAAGAACAACGTGAACGTCTCCAGTCTGACGACCAGCGAAGTCCGCGACATCATCCTGGGCATGGAGATTTCAGCGCCTTCCATGCAGCGCCAGCAGGCGGCGGAGATTGAGAAGCAACAGCAAGAGCAACAGCAGTTAACGGCTGTGACGACCAAGACGCAGAACGTGCACGGGGAAGAGATCATCGTCACGACGACTTCGCAGTTTGAGCAGCAGACGTTCGCCTCCAAGACAGAATGGCGTACTCGCGCCATTGCCACGTCAAACTTGCGCACCAAGGCTAACAACATCTACGTCTCGTCAGTCGACAACGACCTCGACGACGTTACCTATGTCATGCCCAACAATATTCTCAAGCGGTTCATTACTATTTCGGACCTCCGCGTCCAGGTCGCCGGATACTTGTACGGCTCCTCGGCGCCCGACAACGACCAGGTCAAGGAGATCAAGTGCATCGTCATGATCCCGCAGATCGGCGGCCTGCGCAACGTGCAGCTGCCCCAGCAGCTCCCACAGCACGAGTTCCTCGAGGGTATGGAGCCGCTAGGCGTCATCCACACGGCATCGGGCTCGGAGCTGCCGTACATGTCCGCCGCCGACGTGACGGAGCACGCGCGCCTCCTCGACGCGCACCAGACATGGGACAAGCACAACACCGTCACCGTCAACGTCGCCTTCACGCCCGGCAGCGTCTCCCTGTCGGCTTGGGGTCTCACGCCGCAGGGCTACAAGTGGGGTGCCGAGAACAAGGACACGCAGAGCGACCAGCCGCAGGGTTTCACAACGTCCATGGGCGAGAAGCGCAAGCTGCTCCTCAGCCCGCGGTTCCGCGGCTTCTTCCTCGTGCCCGAGAACAACATGTGGAACTACAGTTTCATGGGCTCGGCGTTTGCCGGCATGGAGAAGAAGGACATCCACGTCAAGCTCGATACTCCGCTGCCCTTCTACAGCGATCAGCACCGCCCCGTGCACTTCCACAGCTTCGCCGAGCTCGAGGACATCTGGGTCGATCGCACGGACAACTTTGCCTAAGGCGATTGCTTGCACCTCGCATTGGTGTAGTATAATTGTAATTACTTTTCAACGTGGCCTCGCCCGCGCCGAGTCGGTTTGTCCGGCATTTTACACACATACCGAAAACCGAAACAGGCAAAGACGGTGGTCGATCAACGGGAAACGTAATGCATTGTAACTGGTACTTCTCGGGACGGGGGAAAAGAAACGATTCCCGCGGAATGTGTTTTACTAGAGTAGGGGAGACAGAAGCCAGGGGGGCGGAGGGAAACGCGAGAACGGGAAACGGGTGGGTGGATGATTCTGTGTGATTAGGCAACTGGCGTTGACAGGTTTTGCAGGCCCGGGCTTTGAAACCAAGTGTACCTTTCTTGTCCGAGTATTTACAAAAAGGAATTTCCCTACCATTCACTCCGTGGCCTGTCGTGGAGTGACGAGTGGCTCGTCTCATCGTTGTATCGATGTCTACATGGCCTGTTTAGATAACCACGAGGTGCACCAGTGCGGCGTTTAAGGAGAAACGTCCGTACTTGCATACGTGCATCCATTGGAGAACTACGCCTCCGCGGCATCCCATTACTTGCGGTTCATGTTTACATTGCGAATAGCGTCACGCACGAGTGACAGTCAAACACGGACGGCCTAAGGGCTGCACGCCTTCGATCTCTCTCCCTCGGTGCCTCCATTTCTCTAGTCGTTTTCGTCCCTGACCCCTCCGTCGTTCCCCTTGGTCCTCAAAATCATGGACGACGGCTAGACAAGGGGAAGGGGGGCTCAGAGGAGCAAAACGATAACTCGTGTACGGCTTACTTTGTCGACTGCATGCATAGCTACATACTTGTAGGCGCAAAGGAACTTGCACCTCCACGGCGCCCGTCATGCGCAGCTCATAATTTGCGAACAACGTCAATGGCGGCAGTGTGATGCCATGAATAGAAACTTCTGCCAACTCCTCTCAAGGCTTCCATGTAGCTGCTCATTTGCGAGGTGCAGACCACGCCGAGTAGGGGACGCTGGGTAGGGGACGCCGGGTAGGGGACCCCGCCCCTCTTGTGCGCATGCGAATTTGCATGCAGGTACGGTGGCGGGTGCCGAGAACGAAAGTGATCATCACAAAAAAGGCATCCCGTGAACGCCTGTAGACGCGGGGCTTGGGTCCCAGAAGGGAGGTGCCTGTATGCGTGACAAGTGTCTGTCCCTTTTCGATATCCTGTGGAGGCCATGTCGTTCATTCTTGCGTGGTGTGGTGGCCTCTACTATGCCGTGTGCGGTCAACGGGCCCAACCGTTGGAAATTTGTCGCGTCGATGCTAGTTCTTCGGACGACGTTGACTGCAAAAGGCAAGGCGGCGGGAAGGCCGTTGAAGATGGTGGGCAGTCTAATGGCTGATTCAGCGGGGTAGATGCTCAGTCAAATTGGGGATTTCATGCACTAATGTGCCGGGGCAGGTTTAAGGAAAGGTCACCCTCCCTTCCTGGTCTCCTTTGCCCCGCTGGCGCCAGAGGTTCGGCGCCGATACGAAAGAAACGTTCCTTGGGATCGATCTGGAGCGGCTAGCTTCCCTGCGAATATTGAAGCCAGAGGACGTCAGGGTGGAAATCATAAGAAAGGGTCGCGTTCGATATGACGGCACGGCAATTGTGATATTGGCATGGGGGTGAGGAACGTGTTTCCTGCTCTCTCGGGCCTTTTCGTCTGTGTCCTGAGATTACGGCCACGGAACGAAACGTCATTGCGGTGCGGCACCCTGGGAGATGGGGTCGGATGGGCTTAAGGTGCGGCTGATAATGGCGATTGATTCCGTGTTAGGTATCTCTTGGCCCAGGCCGTCGGGAATGGGAGCTCGTCCTGACGTCCCCGTTGGACGAACAAGGGGTCGGGAAAAGAAAAGCGTGGCAAGGAGCGGATATTTTGGTCGTGGGGATGTGGCTGCTTTGGGGGCCTTAATTGGCGATCAAGGTGGTCGACGCCGCAAGCCAGCAGACGACGTGAAGTGAGCCACAGGGCGGCGCATGAAAAACTCGAAATGACTTCCGGGCCAAACCCCGTCAATCGAGTGGGAGGCTCTACTCGGTCGGGCGACGTCTCCAGTAGGGTAGGGACGAACTATTGAGCTTGGAGAGTGGAGATGAAGCAGCCCCAAGGTGGCTCTGGTTCTGGCTCTGGCTCTGCTTCTGAACCCAAATTCGTGCTCGCGAGTGAAGGCGGCGCGGCAGTTCTCTAAGAGGTGGATCGGAGCTGGCACTTTCCTTGGGTGTGCTCGCTGCCGCATCGGCCCCCTCTCTTCTCCTTTTGCGAGGCTAATTCGAGGATTGTGTGCGGCCTCGCGTTTTGGTCGCTCGACCCCGAGTGCAGTAGGTGGTTGGAGGTAAATCAAACATCTTCGAGAGGGGGCTGTCGCGGATCTCAGGGGACGCTCGGGATCGGATGGTCGGCGCCGACTCGCGACACTTTTGCATGTCCAGCCTTCAACTGGAGGACAGATGCTGTAACCTGGCCAGGTCTGTTCTCTGAAGGATACCCGAAGACGCAAACGTTGACCAGGTTCCTGGGACTAGAGGCTGGGTAGAGCAGCGGTGCCGTAGCGGACGGGACACTCGAGGCGTTCAAAGTTGACCTGCTGTTTAGCACAGGAACCCGTCGAGTTTAGTGTGGGATGTGACAGGCTTGAGGATACCTATCCGAGGTCCTCCAAAACCCCCAAGAGCCAGGGGGGGCGTGGGGAAGGTGGACGGCAGCAACTGAAGCCCGAGCGAGGAAAAAGGCTGAGTACCCCAGAAAACGATGTGAGGCCTGAACAAGAGGCAAGAACGGCTCTGGGATGCAGCAAGGAAGGCCATTTCGTGGTACGAAAAGCGAGTGCGCGGTGGTTGCAGTATGCGGGGCTGTAGAATGGGCCAGGAGATGTATGCAAAGGTACTTCGTTGTCAGTTGCTGCTGAAAACGGCGGCTTCTGCCGACCGGATGCCCAAACCGCCAAGCGCGAGGAAGGCTATCAAGCTTTGGGTTGAGGCAACACAGGCCCAGAGAGGCTCGCCGGCGACGCAGGGGCACCGCTGTCCCATGGGAAACGGTTAGTCGTACGATGCCCCCCCGCCCCCCTCTGAAGCGTGACAGACTTTTCGGCTCGCGTCCGGGGAGACGTCCCTCAGACGAGACCAAGATAGGACCACCAGGTTTCCTGGTTTCGCTTTGGGGGCAACGACTTTTGTACAGGCAGGGCGCCGGCTGTCATCCGGCATAGACCGGCGGTCCGGACTCACGGTCGACGAAGAACAAAAAGGTTTGCGGTGAGTTCGAGCGCCCAAGATTGGACAAGCAGGATGATCCCAGAGATGGGTGAGAGGGGGTGAAAGTATGCGGTAAAAAGCGACGCGAAGGCGAGCACACAAAGCGGCGTCACGATCGCGGTTTGGAAAGTGGATGACAAGCTGAGAGCTCCCCATGCAAGAACGCTGTGCCTGTGGATGATGTATCGTTGTCAGTGGCAATCGCAACCCTACCTATGACCTCTCTTGCTGGGCCGAACTACCGAGATGTGAGCCATGCGATGCATGCAAGATGTCAGCCAGGCATGCTGTAGGGGGCCGGATACGGACTATTGCCGGTGTGGTCGCATATCTCGAAGTGAAGCCTAGTACCCGCATTGCTAAGCTGAGTCTGTATGATCAACATGCACGGAGAGTTCCTGGGTGTGTGGTTTTTTTTGGTTTGGTTTTTTTAAAGAGGTCGACACTATTGGCAATATCAATCTCCATCTTGATGCGGGACGACGAGAGCTAGAGCGAGGTTGCAGATGTCAACACCGATGCGGATGATGACAAGAAAGCGCTGGGAGGAGCAATGCGGTGTCGTCTTCAACAGGGAGCATGTGCCTGAGCGAGCGGACTTTTGTTGATGAAGAGTCCCATCCCATCTCTTGAGTGATGTGGCCCATCTCCAAAGTTGGGCCCAACGACAACAGCCTCAGGTAATTTACCTTAATCCAATATGCCTTGCTTAGGTTTTTTGGCGAACCCACACATTCTTGGCTGGCTTAGTACTGCTTGGCGGGAGTGATCCATCGTCCTCGCCTTCCTGCTCTTGCTGGACTTGCTGTATCTTGCTGGCGACCCCTCTGCATCTCCGAGGTGGTCACTCGCTCCTTCCATCTGGATGCCCATCGCAGCAGACTGGGGCAAGGTGTGAGCGGGCATCGGCCGCTACCTTCGATTTCTTGCAATCTTGTCGTCGGATTCTTGGGAGTAACCCGACCACACGGCAGGCACGGCCTTCATGCTCACCTTGTGTCAAGTTGGAACGAGGAAGGAGCCAGGCTGACGGACATGCGACGATGTCGTAAAGAAGAATCACGACAACGCAGGCAGGAGAGAAGGAATCTGGACCGGAAGTGGGGACACAGTGGGCCATGAGCTGAATGCTGTTTCCGCGCTTTCCCATAACGGCGGCTGGGCCCCACCTGTCAAACCATCGCGCCTTGCCTCTTCCTCCCCCTTCCCTCAAGGTCTGCCCTCTCGTGTCCGGCCTTCGAACCTCGAGGCTTGGCCCTCAATGCGTGCTGTGTGCCTGGTCTGGCCAGTTCTTTGGAACTATTCTTGTCTGATCCAGCTGTCACGTCTTAGCTGAGGAAAACGGGATTGTACCTCCCATTTTCGGAGACTAGGTGAGACATTCTGGGCGGGTACCAGACCTGGTGAAAGCGACGGGTGGTAGATGCAAGGTATCTCTTCAACCAGACTTGTGTGGCAAGTGACTTGAGCATGAATATCAGACCACCACCACCACATTTGCTGGAAAATCAACGGTGTCTCCCAACTGCAGCCTCAATCTGTATCTGCATTGATGGCACTTCTGTATCCATTCGTCTAAAATTCGAGATGTCTTCGCTCTGTCGTATTTGATGCGAGTCTTCGGCAGAGACCTGACATTACCTCCTTTGTCAATCCTGGCTTCTCAGTCATTCTCTGCCTCCGTGTCGTCTCATCTGCCCACGGCCATTCCTCTGCCCTGCAGTCTTCAAATCTCCACCTCATCACCACCAACGTCGCCCACTCCGCCTCTCGGTCTCCAAACCCTCTTCCACGTCTGATCGTCATCCCCGTGCCCACAAAGTCGGCCAACTTTACCCAGTGCCTTGCCATCCGATTCGTGGCCTGCCATCTCTTAGGAACCGCTCCTGAAGGCCTGCCCCCCTCCCTTGATTTCAAATCCCCAAAGAGACACCCCAACGACGACGAAGAAATAAGGTGGTCAGACGCTAGAATGGAGTCCCACTCCTTCTAGAAAGATTGCCCAGGATCCCTGGGTCGCATAACTGCTCTTTTAATTGCCAGGTATGCGTGAAACGCGTTTCCTTCATGCGATACCCGTCTGACCCCCTGCTCCAGCTTCAAACCATCCCCCTCCCGCGATCCGTTCTGTCTCGACGAGGTAGACTCGTCCGCCAGCCGCGTCGCTCCAGCAATCCTGAGTCGGCCACTCATCCTCGATCCGTCCGAGTGCCCTCCTTCGTCAGCCTCCCTCCTTGTTTTCGTCCCAGGTTTCTTCATCCAAGCGCCCTTCCCAACTGGCTCGGGCCTACCCTGACGGGGTCAAAGTACCTGACCCAAGCCAAGGTACACGCATTCGCCCAGCGAGCCGGACGTTGTCTGACCGACCTACATCATGTAGCATCGGCCACCAAAAGCCCGGGATGTGCATTGAGTCGCACAATCTCCTAATTGCCGAAACCCGGGGTTCTTCGCATCTGCTTACGTCCACCACATTCCCAGCCTGTGGTCAACTTACTTACCGAGGGTAGACACGTGTATGTAAATGTGTCGGCGCGCGAGCACGTATGTCTGGCCATCTGGGGATGCCTTCAAGTTCGTGAGGAGACGAGAGGAACTTGGGCTCCAGGTGGCTGCGTGCACGTGTGCCCGCACGCCCGCTTTTGCAAACAGATGAATAGTTGATTCAAGCGAACTGCTATCATCCCATGGTTTCGACGAAAGCACCATCGAGTCGCACACGTTCCAAGTCCCAGAAGTCTTCACCAAAAAAAAAAAAAAACAAAAATGGTTACCCCACAGCCTAGCCGGTCTTGTCTGGTCCCGCCTGCTCAACGCTTCATCCATCTCATCTTGTTGACGTGCTCGCCCCGTCCGGCCTGGTTCATCAGTCGCCGCATTGCCGAACCAGAACCTCAGCCGTGGCACCATGGTCGTCTTCATTTCGGTCATTTCCATTCACAGTCGTCTTACGGATGCACTCTTGGTTCTGTACAGTCTCGTAGTGTCGTCCGTCCGCCGACCTGCTACATTCGATCGTATCGACGACCAGGCGAAATCCGACTGACACAACCTTTCTGGCG